>VMDO01003451.1:0-22928 GCA_007922755.1 Pedetes capensis | reverse complement strand
AAGACTTCTTCCAACAAACAAAATTTTAGGGAATTTGTTGCCACCAGACCTGCCTTGCAAGAAATGTTAAGAGGTTTTCTGAGAAAAGGAAAATGATATGTCAGAAACTAAAATTTTAAAAAAATTTTTTTCTCTTTCTTTGTGGGGAGGAAAGTACTTGTGGTTCAGGGCCTTGCGCATATTTTGCAAGTGCTCTAATACTGATCTGTGCCTTCATCCCATTTTTTATTTCTTAGTTTGAGTCAGGATCTTGCTAACTTACACAGGCTGCCTCTATCCTTGAGCTCACGATCCTGCTGCCTCAGCCTTCTGAGTTAGTGGGATTACAGACGTGCACCACCATGCCCGGAAAAAAACATTTTGTTTGTCTTATTCTTAATTGGCCTACAGCCGTAGCACTGTAGCATCTGATCCCATCAGATCTTGGAAGCTAAGCAGGATTGGGCCTGGTTAGTACTTGGATGGGAGACCACCTGGGAAGACCACATGCTGTAGGCTTGGGAGAAGGACCTGGCAACCCACTCCCAAAAATCAATCTGCCATTGAAAACCCTATGAACAGCAGAGAAGCACTGACAATAGTGTTTCACCTGTCACAGGTAGGGTCGCTATGTGTCAGATGCCGACACGATGGCATCTAACAACAACAACAACAACATTCTTAATTGTTCTAATAAATAATAATTAATTCAAAATAGTAATGGCAATAATATATTCAAACATATACTTTTCAATAAGTGAAATGAATGACAGCAAGAATTAGAGTTAGAAATATTTTTTGTTGTTAGGTGCTGGTAATTTGGGTCTGACTCATAGTGACCTTATACGGTTTTCAATGGCTAATTGCTTCGGGAATGGATTGCCACGTCCTTCTCCCATCTTTGCCATGCTGCAGATCAAACCTGGGTCCTCAGAGAGTGCAGAGCAGCACTGTATCCAGTGAGCTAACCTCCAGCCCTAGAAATATTTAGCTATTATAAAATATTTGTACTAGCTGTGAAATGGCATAGTGTATTTGAAAGTAGACTTGGATTAGTTGTAAAT
This sequence comes from Pedetes capensis, assembly GCA_007922755.1. Lineage (NCBI taxonomy): Eukaryota > Metazoa > Chordata > Mammalia > Rodentia > Pedetidae > Pedetes > Pedetes capensis. Next base: position 21,885 of record VMDO01003451.1, on the reverse strand, counting down.
GCCTAGTGAAAGTCTATGGCAACCACTGAAAAAAAGTTTAAAAATGAAGTATAGTCTGTACGCTAATAAAGAAGAGAAATTGGAATCATACAAATGCTCAACAAAAAAAATCACTAAAAGCAGAAAAATATGGAAAACAAAAAGAAGGCACAACAAAGGCAAAACCCAGAAAACAGTAACAAATATGGTAGATATTAATCCAACTATATTAATTGTTGTTGTTGTTGTTAGATGTCGTCGAGTCGGTATCTGATTCATAGCAACCCTACATACCACAGGCAGAACACTATTGTCAAAGCTTCTCTGCTGTTCATAGGGTTTTCAATGGCAGATTGATTTTTGGGAGTTGGCAGCCAGGTCTGTCTCCCAAGCCTACAGTACCTGGTCTTCCCAGGTGGTCTCCCATCCAAGTACTAACCAGGCCCGACCCTGCTTAGCTTCTGAGATCTGATGGGATCAGATGCCACAGGGCTATGGCTGCAGGCAACTATATCAATAATCACTTTAAATATCAATAGTCTAAATATACCATTAAAACACAAGGATTATGCCAGCATGGTGACACATGTCTTTAATCCCAGCACTCAGGAGCCTGAGGCAGGAGGATCATGAGTATGAGGGCAATCTGGGCTACAGAATGAGACCTTGTCTAAAAAACAACAAAAACACAGAGATTGTCAAAGGGAATCAAAAAACGATTCCCAACTATGCATTGTCTACAAGAAATTCATTTTAAATATAAAGACCCATATGGTTTAAAAAGTAAATGGAGAGAGAAAGAGGTATTATCTAACCACTAATCAAAAGAATGCAGAAGTAGCTATATTAATTTCAGACAGAGCAGGTTTCAGAGGAAGGAAAGTTATCACAGATAAAGAAAACCATTAAGTAATAATAAGAGGTTAATTCTCAAAGAAGATATAACAATGATTTAATGGGGGCTTACCTAACAACAGAGCTTCAAAAACACATGAGTCATGTAGTAGGATTGTAACTCAGTGATAGAGTATTTGTCTACCACATGTGAGACTCTACTTTCAATCCCCAGCTTAGAAAAAACAAACAGTTACAATTTAAATCTAGAATGTGCCTCCAAGTTCGTGTATTTGGACATTTAGTCCCCAGTTTGTGGCGAGGAAGGAGGTAGGACTCAGCTTTGTAGAAGTGGTCATTAGGGGTGAGCCTTTCAAGGTTTTTTAACCCAGATCTGTGGGTCTTTGCCTCCTAATCCCCAAGATGTGAGTCTCTGTGCCATGGGCCCCACCTTGCCTGCCCTGCTGCCACACCATCTGCCTTTATGGACTAAAATCCTCTAACTATGAGCCCCCAATAAATATTTCCTCCCATAAATTTGCTTCTGTCAGTTTCTCTGTCACAGAGCTTCACTAGCCAACTAATATAGAAACACACAAAAAACTTTAGGACAAAAACTTACAGAACTGTAAGGAAAAATAGATAATTGTACTATTGTAGTTGGAAACCTCAGTGCGTCTCTATCAGAAATGGACAGATCCAGGAGGTGGAAAGTTAGTAAGGACATAGTTGAACTGAACAGCACCATCAGTCAATTAACTGAACATAGAACATCTCTTGTTGTTGTTGTTAGGTGCCGTCAAGTTGGTAGCCGACTCATAGCAACCCTCTGTACAACAGGGGAAACACTATTGTCAGTGCTTCTCTGTTGTGCATAGGGTTTTCAATGGCAGATTGATTTTTGGGAGTGGGTTGCCAGGTCCTTCTCCCAAGCCTACAGCTTCTGGTGTTCCCAGGCGGTCTCCCATCCAGGTACTAACCAGGCCCGACCCTGCTTAGCTTCCGAGATCTGATGGGATTGGATGCCACAGCGCTATGGCTGCAGGCAGAACATCTCTAGGCTACTGTATTCAACAACTATAGATTATATTTTCTTGTCAAGCTCAGGTGGGATAATCAAGAAGACAAACTAGACTGCAATCTAGGCTATAATATACATTTCAATAAATTTTAAAAATATATAGATCATACATTGTCTCCTCTCAGACCAGAATAAAATTAAATTAGAATATCCATCAACAGAATAGTGGATTAAAAAAATTGTGGTACTGATACACAATGGAATATTACTCAGCAATAAAAAAGAAAGAAATAATGTCATTTGCTGCAAAATGATGGAACTGGAGAATATCTTAAAATGAACAGAGGTTCAAACAGAGAAATATCATATGTTCTCACTCATATGTGGGAGATGAATCTTAAACAAAGAAAAAACTATGCATACATAGATATATTAAAATGAACAATCAGACTTAGCTAAGAAGAGAAAATATAAGCAGACTAGAAAGAGTGGGAGAGGGGACTAGCTGGGGAAAGCAAAGGTTATGGAAAGCAGGAAGGGGAGGGAAAGTAATGTAAAAGGATAAAGGGGGAGAGGATAATCTCAATGTAAATGATGCAACTTTATAACTACATGAGAAAAATAGGGGAATATAACCCATAATTGCATATAAGCTTACCTACATATTAATCAAAGGGTCCCATAAACTTTTAAGTTGATGAAAGTATAACCAAAAGCTATGTAATAGTTGCATAATGGAAATAGCAAATGCGTATTACTCTGTACCCCACCAACACTTATCAATAAAGGAAAAAATTAATGAAAATACTTCAAGACAAAATTCAAGAAAAAAAAAAAAGCAGAAATTAAACTAGAAATCAACAACAGAGAGATAATTGGATATTCCCCAAATACTTGTAGGTTGAATAACATGCATCTAAGTTACATGTCCCATACATGTCTGTCAGGTTTCCTTACTGTGGGGCTTGCATGTTGCTCTATTACTGAAATCTATGCTACCAGGATTACAGATACCAGGGCCACCATGGTAGACAGGTTTTAGCTGAGCTTGCAGCCTAAGACACACTAGGAAGGAAGACCTGGAAGCCCACTCCTGAAAAAATTAGCCATTGAAAACCCAATGAATAGCAGAGAAACACTATCTAATATAGTGCCTGAAATAGAGCCCCCCCAGGTGGGAAGGCACTCAAAAGACGATTTTACAGAAGAGTTGCCTCCTCAAAGTAGTTGTTGTTGTTGTTAGGTGCCGTCAAGTCGGTATCCGACTCATAGTGACCCTCGTAGGGTTTTCGATGGCAACTGTTTCGGGATTGCTTTGGGAGTGGATTGCCAGGCCCTTCTCCCATTTTTGGGGTGCTGGGAATTGAATTCAGGACCTCAGAGACTGCAGCGCAGCGCTCTACCAACTGAGCCAAATCCCAAACTCCCTCAAAGTAGAGTTGACCTTAATGATGGAAATGGAGTAAAGTGCCAAAGACCTCCATTTGCTGATGTGGCATGACTCAAAATGAGGAGGGACAACTGTAAACATCCATTAATAACTGGAACATGGAATGTATGTGGTGTAAATCCAGGAATATTAGGAATCATCATAGGGAAATGGAGTGCATAAACATCAACATTCTAGGCATCAGTGAACTAAAATGGACTGCCATGGGCATTTTGAATCAGATTAACCTATGATCTACTATGCTGGGAATGACAACTTAAAGAGAAATGGGGTTGTGTTCGTTATCAAAAATGACATTTTAAGATCTGTCCTGAAGTACAATGCTGTCAGAATAATCTCCATAGGAAGGCCAATTAATATGATTATTATTCAAAATTTACATACCCACCATTAAGGTCACAAATGATAATAAGGAAGATTTTTTCCAGCTCCTGCAATCTGAAATAGGTCAAATATGCAATCAGGATGTACTGATAATTACTGGTGACTAGAATGCAAAAGTTGTAAAAAAAGAAGAAGGGTCAGTAGTTGGAAAATAAGGCTTTGGTGACAGAAACGATGCTGGAAATCGCATGATAGGATTTTGTCAGACTAATGACCTTTTCACGGCAAATACATTTTTTCACCAAGATAAATGATGATCATATGCATGGAATTCACTAGATGGAACATACAGGAGCCAAACTGACTACATTTGTGCAAAGAGACAATGGAAAATTTCCATATCAAATGTCTGAATGAGACCTGGTGCTGATTGTGGATCAGACCATCAACTGCTCATATGCAGGTTCAAACTGAAACTGAAGAAAATTAGAATAAGTGTGTGAGAGCCAAGGTATGAGCTTGAGTATATCCCATCTGAGTTCAGACACCACCTCCAGAACAGGTTTAATGCATGGTAGAAGACCAAACAAGTTGTGGCATGACATCAAAAACATCATTCATGAGGAAAGCAAAAGGTTATTAAAAAGACAGTAAATAAAGACCAAATTACATTTCAAGAGACTCTGAATCTTGCCCTTAAATGTTGAGCAGCTAAAGTGAAAGGAAGACATGATAAAGTTAAGGAACTAAACAGAAGATTTCAAAGGGCAGCTTGAGAAGTAAAAAATCAAATATTACAATGACATGTGTAAAGAGCTGGAGATAGAAAACAAAAAGGGAAGAACACACTATTTTTCTCAACTTAAAGAACTGAAGGAAAAATTCAAGCCTTGAGTGGCAACAATGAAGGAATCCTTAGGGAAAATCTGAAACAATGCAGGAAACATCCAAAGAAGATGGAAAGAATACACAAAATCATTATGCCAAAAATAATTGGTGGATGACCAACCATTTTAAGAGGTTGCATATGATCAGGAACCAATGGTACTGAAGGAAGAAGTAGAAGCAGCTTTGAAGTAATTGGTGAAACACAAGGCTCCAAAAATTGATGGAATACCAACACAGATGTTTTAACAAACAGGTGTTGCACTGAAGGTGCTATTTTGAGATTTGAAAACCAGCTATCTGGCTAACTGACTGAAAGAGATCCATATTTGTGCCTATTCCCAAGAAAGGAGATCCTACCAAATGTGGAAATTATCAAACAATATCATTAATATCACATGCAAGCAAAATTTTGCTAATGATCATTCAAAAGCAATTGCAGCCATATATGGACAGGGAACTGCCAGAAAATCAAGCCAGATTCAGAAGAAGGCATAGAACCAGGACATCATTGCTGATGACAGATGGATATTAGCCAAAAGCAGAGAATACCAGAAGATATCTATGTTTTATCAACTATGCAAAGGCATTTGACTGTGTGGATCATAACAAATTATGAATAACACTGCAAAGAATGGGAATACCAGAGCACTTACTTGGACTCGAGAAGAATCTGTACGTGGACCAGGAGGCAGTCATTCAAACAGAACAAGGACACACTGCTTGGTATAAAGTCAAAAAAGGCGCGTGTCAGGACTGTATCCTTTCACCATACCTACTGAATCTCAATGCCAAGCAAATAATCCAAGAAGCTGGACTTTATGAAGAAAACATGGCATCATGATTAGAGGAAGACTCATTACCAACCTTCATTATGCAGATGATACAAGTCTGCTTCCTGAAAGTGAAGAAGATTTTAAACATTTACTGGTAAAGATTGAAGAACACAGCCTTCATATGGATTTCTCCTCAACATGAACAAAAATCCTTATAACTGGGTCAGTAGGCAACTTCTTGATAAATAGAGAAAAGATTGAGATTGTCCAAGGTTTTGCTTTACTTCATTCCACAATCACCCAAGGAAGCAGCAGTCAAGAAATCAAAAGATGCATTGTATTGGGAAAAGTTATTGCAAAAGACCTCTTAGAATGTTGAAAAGTAAACATGTCACATTGAAGATGAACGTGTGCCTAACTCATGCCATGGTATTTCCAGTTGTATCATATGGTTGTGAAATCTGGACATTGAATAACAGAGACAGGAGAAGAACTGATGCTTTTGAATTATGGTGCTGGAAACAATTATTGAATATACCATGGACTGACAAAAGAACCAACAGATCTATCCTAGAATAAGTGCAACCAGAGTGCTCTTTGGAAGCAAGGATGGCTAGACAGTGTCTTACGTATTTTTTACATGTAGTCAGGAGGGACCAATCCCTGGAGAAAATGTCATGTTTGGGAGAGTGGCAGGTCAATAAAAAAAAGGAAGACCCTCAACTAAATGGATTGACACAGTGTCTGCAACAATGGGCTTAAATGTAAATAAGATCATGTGTCTGGCACAGAATCAGATAGTGTTTTGTTCTCTTGTACATAGGTTCTATATGAGTCAGACCTGACTTGATGGTATTGAACATCAACGAGTTACATGTGGGTGAATTAAGAAATCTGAAAAAATTATATAATATTTTGAACTGAAAAAGAATGAAAATACAGCTTATCAAAATTTATGAGATTCAGGAAAAGCAGCACTTAGCTATAAATAGGACAGAATGTAAACATTAGGAACAAACTTCTGAAATCAGTTATGTAAACTTTCATTTTAGAAAAGTAGAAACATTAAATTCAGAGCAAATAGAAGCAAAGAAATAATAAAAATTAGAACAGAAATCATTAACATTGATGCAGAGAAACAATAAGAAAAATCAGTGTGATAGTCACGTTTTCATCATTGTGACAAATCCCTGAGAGAAACAACTAAAGAAAGATAGAATTTATTTTGATTCATGATTTCAGAGGTTTCAGTCCATAATGTGTTGGCTCTGTTGTTATAGACTGTGAAGAGCAAGAACATTATGGCAGAAAGTCATGGGAGAGCAAAGTTGCTCACATAATGGCAGCCAGGAAGCAGAGAGATAGAGAGTAGGTAGGGACTAGCAGCAAAGTATATCTTTTGAGGACAGTTCTCCAGTTACATCCTTCCTCCAGCTAGGTCCTTCCTCTTACTGTCCACCACCTCCTAAAATAGCACCACCAGCTGAAGACCAACTCTTCAACATACGCCTTTCTGGAGGGACACCTCATTTCCAAACCATAAAAATCAATAAAACCAAACTATGCTTCTTTGAAAAGATAAATAAAATTGATAAGCCTCTACCAAGGTTAACTGAGAAACAAGACAGAAGACATACTTTACTAATATCAGACATGCAAGAAGGGATATCTTTATATATCCCATGGTCAATAAAAGCATAATAGAGAAATACTAGGAAAAATTCTGTCCCCACAGATCTGATACCTGGATGAAATGTACTAATTCCTTGAAAGACACAATTTGCCAAAATTACCCAAGAAGAAATAAGCAATCTGAAGGCTTACATACTAATGAAGTTGAATCAATAATTATCTTCCAAAACAGAGAAGACCAGATCTAGATGAATTCATTGGTGAATTCTACTAAATATTTAATGAAGAAATTGTATAAATTTTCTACAATATAAAATATAGAAACAGAATATAGAAGCAGAATAAATGCTTCCTAACTCATTCTAAAAGGCCAACATTGCTGTAATAACAAAACCAAAGATACTGTAACAGAAGAAATCTACAGATCAGTACTTCTTATAAACACAGATACAAAAATCCTCAGCAAAATATTAGCTAATTACTGGGGAAGGTAGCACATGCCTGTAATACCAACAACTCAGGATGGAGAGTCAGGAGGATCAGAAGTTCAAGGCCAGAGGCAGCCTGTATTACTTAGGGAGGTCCTGTCTCAAGATAAATAAAAAAGGGGCTGGGGTGCAGCTCAGTGATACAGCATCTGCAAAGTATGTGTGAGGCCCTGAATTCAGCCCCCAGGTCCTGGAAAAAAAATGAAAGAAAATTGAAACAAACAATGTATAAATCAGTTTTATACCAGGATCAATTGTGATTCAACTCAAGTATGTAAGGCTGGTTGAACATTTGAAAAATAGTGCAATTCATCACACCAACATGGTAGTGAAGAAGAATCACATGATGACATCAATGTATGCAGAAAAAAGTAGGACAAAATCCAATATCTATTCATGATTTAAAAAAAGCTCTCAGGAAACTTGGAATAGAGTGGAACTTCCTCAACTTGATAAAGAACATCTACAAAAACCCTGCAGCTAACATCATATTTAATGGTGAGAAACTTAAAGCTTACCTGGTAAGGTCAAGAACAAAGCAAGGCTGATCCCTCTCACTAGTCCTTTTTAACAATGCAACAAGGGAAGAAAAGGAAGTAAAAGGCAGATAGATTGGGGAAGAAAAATAAAACTCTCTTTGCTCACAGATAACAAGATCATCTATGTAGAAAATCTAAAAGAATAAACCAAAAAACTCCTGGAATTAATAAGCAACTACACAACAAGTTTGTAGGATACTTTGGTAATATAAAACGTCGTTTTCCTCTATATCATTAAAAACACATTACCATTTATATTAGCATCCCTCAAATAAATACTTAGGTAAAAATCTAACAAAATATGTATGAGAAGTATGTAAGGAAAACTACAAAACTCTGATGAAAGATATCAAAGAAAAACTAGAGAACTATCCCATCTTCATGGATCAAAAGATGCAATATTGTCAAGGTGTCAGTTCTTCCCAGTTTCATTTATAGATTTAAATGGTCTATCAAAAGCCAAGGAAATTCTTTTATAGATATCAACAAACTGATTCTAATCTATATTTAGAAAGACAAAAAAATCCAGAATAGTCCACTTGATATCAAAGTAGAAGAACAAAGCCAGAGGACTAATACTACCTGACTTTAAGATTTACTATAGGAGCTGGGCGCAGTGGTGCATACCTGTAATCCCAGTGACTCGGGAGGCAGAAGCAAGAGGATCTCAAGTTCGAGACTAGAGGTAGTCTGCTTAATTTATCAAGACCATGTCTCAAAAAGTAAAAGAATGGGCTTGGTGTGCAGCTCAGTGGTACAGTACTTGCAAAGCATGCAAGCTCAAGGCCCTGGGTTCAATCCCTAACTCAAGGCCCTGGGTTCAACCAAAAAAAAAAAAAAAAAAAAAAAAAAAAAAAAAAAAAAAAAAAAAAAAAAAAAAAAAAAAAAAAAAAAAAAAAAAAAAAAGATTTACTATAAAGCTACAGTCATCAAGACAGCATGTGGTATTGGTTTAAAAATAGACAAATAGATCAATGGGACAGAATAGAGAACCCAGGAATATGCTCTCATAAATATAGTCAACTGATCTTTGACAAAGGAGCAAAGGCAATAAAACATGGGAAAGATAATCTTTTCAACAAATGATGTTAGAATAACTGGACATCAACATTAAAAAATGAATCTAAACACACACACACATTATAGTCTTTACAAAAGTTAACTCAAAATGGATTATAGACTTAAGTGTAAAATATAAAACTATTAAACTCCTAAAAAGTAACACAAGAGAAATTTGGGGAGTAAGGTGATGACTGTTTAGGTACAACACCAATAACATGATCCATGACAGAAATAATTAATAAATTGTACTTCATTAAATTGAGAACTTCTGTTTTGTGAAAGACAATGTAAAAAGAAAGAGACAAGCCACAGACTGGGAGAAAATATTTGCAAAAGACAAATCTGACAAAGGACTGTTGTCCAAAATATACAAAGAACTCCTAAGATTCAATAAGAAAAGGAACAATCTGATTTTAAAACGCACAGGGCTGAGGGTATAGCTTCATGGTAGAATGCTTTCCTAATATGAGTGAGACCCTGGGTTCAATCGTCAGCACTGCCAAAACAAATGAGCAGAAGACCTGAACAGCTGGGTGCCGTGGCACATGCCTGTAACCTCAGCTACTTGGGAGGCTGAGGTAGGGGAATAGCAGGTTTGAGACTAGAGGTTGTTGTTAGGTGCCGTTGAGTCAGTGTCCCACTCATAGCGACCCTGCATACAACAGACAAAACACTATTGTCATTGCTTCTTTGCTATTCATAAGGTTTTCAATGGCTGATTGATTTTTAGGAGTGGGTTACCCATTCCTTCTCCCAAGCCTACAGCCCCTGATGTTTCCAGGCGGTCTCCCATCCAAGAACTAATCAGGCCTGACCCTGTTTAGCTTTGGGGATCTGACAGTGGTATAGCTGCAGGTGTCCTTTTGCAGGTGCATGAGTAAGATGTAGTACACCCAGATAATGAAATATTATTTGTTGCTTTTTTAAAAAGCTATTAAGTTACAAAAGACATGAGAACACTGAAATACATGTTGCTAAGCAAAATCAGTCAATATGAAAAGACGACTCTCTATAATCCCAATATATGACATCAAACAAAAGGCACTGGTGGGATAATAAAAAGACATTGTTGCCAGGGGTTGAAGGTGAAAGGGATGAGCAGGCAGACCACCGAGTATTTTTAGCATGGTGAACCAGGTATAATATATGAAATGATAGTGGCAGATGCCTGTCATTATACATTTATCAAAACCCAAAGGATATACAACACCAAGAGCTACACCTAATGTAAACTCTAGACGGTGGATAATGATGAGCTAGCTGTCCAGGTAGGTTCCTGGATTGCCCGAGGTGTAACATTCCAGTGAGGGGGATGCAGACAGTGGGGAGGCTGTGTGTATCTATGGGGAAAGAGTATATGGGAACTCGAAACTCTTTTTTTTTTTTAGCAATGAGAATGTTTATTTCAAGCGATTTTTAAATTCTTTTGCTACAAATTTCACCATGATTTTACACTATCACATATTTTCTAGTGTTTTTTGAACATTAGAATTTGTCAGAAGTTAAAAGGAAAAAACACATTCTTTCTGCTAAATACTGTCATATTTAACTTAAAGATTATGAACCTTTTGAATATCAAGAGTTGAAGCTGCTGGGGGTCATATTTATTTGTAGGTCTTAAAATAGCCCCTGAGGTCTAAATAGGAAAATATCTTTTATAAACTATAACAAAACTCTCGCCTCAAAATAGAACACTCTGGAATTTATACAATTAAATCCATATTCAACAGCTTTACAGTATCCAGAAACCTATTGGATTTTTAGAAATGACAAAGGAAATAGCTTTATATTCAGAAAACAGAGCATATATGATGATGAGAAAACTTGAAACCTGGCCCCCTGTGCAGAAATCTGCTCCAGTCTTCACTGGTTATAAGTCACCATTGTTTATAACACAGATCCTTGGACACCCAATAAATGCCAGGCAAAACTATCATTTACAAAAGAACATTCCAGTAAGATCCTTCTGAATGCCCACCATTGAAGCAGGCCACATAAACATTCCCTAGGCGCCACAGCGAGCCACGCTGCAGTCACCTTTGCAAGCACCAAGTCTGGTCTCCTTTCTGTTCACATGTGTGGGGACCTCTAAACTCTTAACTCAGTGTTGCTGTGCGCCTAGAGCTGTTCTAAAATAAAGTTTATTAATTTCAAAAAGGAGGATGGGTTGTTAACCTCAATGTGTTGGGGGTGACTTAATATGTGTAAAACTTTTAGAGCAATACTTGACATGTTAGGATGCTCTGTGTGTTTCTTAGTCTGTCAAGTATGGGAGTAGAATCTCGCTAAAGATGAAATATTTAAGAAAGCTATATTTTCGCCTTTTCTTCAAAAATCACAGAAAGTTATCTCAGTCTTGTATTTTACTTCAAGCATTTCCCCTGCAATGAACCAATCTTTCTAAATTAACACCCTGACACTTGTCCATCAACAAGAGTGCTAAGTATTGTATACCTAAGAACTACCCAAAGATGTCACATCGGCCACTTTTGCCATGTTTTTTAAAAGTTAAACATTTATTGAGTTACTGAAGTTTGTAAGATGACTAATTTCTCAGAAAACTGAGTAATTTACTTAAAGTTCATTTCATAAAAGGGACCAATTTTGTGCTTAACTGTCCCAAACATACCGTTCCTCAAAGGTCACTTCATAGTTAGCCATTGTAAAGTAAATAAGCATTTAAATTGATGTTAATGATTGTTTTCAACCTCTCCAAAAGAAACCCATTGTCAAACATGAAGGAATTACCTTTATCTTCTGCCTCTAACTATAATTCTTTCTATAATTTTGCAGATAGTAATTCCTTCAGATAAAAATCTTACAAAGCAAAATTGGGCAGTTGAGATTACTTAATGACAGCTGGAGTATCTTTTTTCTTTTTAATTATCTGTGTTAATGATGAGCCTGCTGTTTTCACACTGAATGTCTGGTAACAATCCATCTCTTCCTTCCTCAAGTAAACAGGACGATAAAAAGCAGCAACCTGACAAAAAGTGAGAAAAGAAAGAAAATAGAGCCAAGAAAAGAAGGAAAGGGCCAAAGAAATGAGGATTAAAAGACTCTGTAAGAGGTCAAGACACTATTACCTTTTGAATGATCACAGTTTAGGAATCAAAACTAAGCCAGCAAAATCCACCCAACTGAATTGTTTTCATTAAAGAATAGACTTGCAAATGTAGGGGGCTCTTCAGTGTTCCAAATCAAAATTAAAGGAATAAGTTAACAACCCGCTAATAAAGTAAATAAATAAAATACAACAGGTAACAATCTGCTTCAAGAAGAGGCATCGAAGTGAAGTTTTACAAATCCTCCTGGCACATTTGCAGGCAGCCGGGACATCCCAAAATGTCACAGATAAGGAATGTGCCACATCCATTCCCCAGGGCAGCATCACGGTGGGGACTGTGCACAGAGGAATGCAGTCTAAAGGTCGCTAGTTTAAATGCCCTGGTAGCAGCAAGTTAGGGCTGCTGGAGGTATGGAGTGTTTTGAAACAAGATTGCTTCCCTTAAGCCAGTGAAGAAACTCATCATCTTTGCCAAACAGTATCTTCCCCCAGTTCCTACTCCCCAGGCCTGCTGGGGGTGCTGATCTATAGGATCCACAGGCTGTGTATTTGCTGATATGCAAGAGGGATCCTGAGCAAAGCAGGCAGATCTGGGCAGCGCTGCCTCCAGAAGCGCCCACCTGCCTCCGCCAGGACTCTCAGTGCCAGGCCTCCAGCATCCCACCCCATCCTCCCTCTCACCCTTTTGACCGCTCTCCAGGAATTCCTATGAAGTCCTCTTGCCTTTCAGGATGATAATTAGCAAATCCAGTAACCTGACCCTTTCAGTGTACTAAGGTGAGAAAGCGAAGAGGCTCCCAGGAAGCTCCCCTTTCCTTAAGTGACAATTGTATTTATACAGTGATTTCAAACTGGACTTTGTTACCTGAGCCTTCTAGTGACTCTGACTTTAACAGTGGACATAAAAGGGGAGGCTATTATTATCTTCACTGTAAAAGTAGTATGCAAATTAGCTTGGAGGAAGGCTGCGCACGGGGACACACACACACACACACACACACACACACACACACACACACACACACACACACGGTTTTATTCAGTTACTCCAAAGCCCATCAGAGAGTTATAAACTGTTAACATGGTACTGTGTATTTTCTCCGTATTATTAAAGACTCATGACAAATTGGGAGAAGGATGTGGCAATCCATTCTCGAAGCAATCCCAAAACAATCACCCCTCGAAAACCTTATCAAGGCCACTATGAGTTGGGGCCAACACGACAGCACCTACCAACAACAACATAATGAATAATCCTTTTATTTTGTTTTGTCTTTCTCCCACTTTTGGCTCATGTACATTATTTCTAGAGTGACTTCTGATTAAAAATACACACATCTATCTTTCAGGTCTTCTGTAACTAAGCAACAGTAAAAGGGATATTTGTTTGTTTGAGCATAAACTCCCAAAGATGAAGAGGACAGGAAAGAAAAAAAAAACAAAAACAGCAAGATGTTGGAAGCGAGAAGACACATAAACAAGTGACAGTTGACTTTGTTGTTGTTGTTAAGTGCAGTGGAGTCAGTGTCTGACTCATAGCGACACTAAGTACAACAGGTAAAACACTATTGTCAGTGCATCTCTGCTATTCATGGGCAGATTGATTTTTGGGAGTGGGTTGCCAGGTCCTTCTCCCAACCCTATAGTATCTGGTGTTCCCAGGCAGTCTCCCATGCAAGCACTAACCAGGCCCAACCCTGCTTAGCTTCCAAAATCTGCGGGGATCGGACGCCACAGTGGTACAGGATGCAGGCAGTTGACTTAGTAGACCACAGAAACCCTATAGTGCAGAAATCCAAGAGGTAATTCAGTTTACATTTCAGAACCTCTGAACAGCCCAGGGTCCGGTGGCCCTGGACACTCTGAAAGCGGGAGAGAAAATGGGACTCAAAGCTTCTGGAAGCTCAGAGCTAAGGAACAGGCCTTCCCAACCCTGGAAGATAGTGGTGGTTTCAGAGGCTGGAACTAAGGGTGCCTGGGCTGGGGGATGCCAGAACAGCTGAGGGCAGGTGCACTCTCCCCAAAACAGGAGGAGGGAAAATTCACAAGCAGGGTGTGAGGGCCCCTGGTCCTCAGCCTTCTCAAGTCTACTGAGTTCCTGGGCATCAGGGCAGCCAGGACACCAGCAGGAATGTGGAAGAGTCTATTGCAGAGAGCTGTGCATTCTCAGCCCAAAGACACAACCATGCTGACTTCAGAAATTCAGTGACGTAACACCTCAGTCACTCCTTCTACTGTGAGCAGTATAGCAGCTGAGCCCCTCCCAAGGGCTGGAGGTTAGCTAAATTGGTAGAGTGCTGCTCTGCACTCTCTGAGGCCTAGGGTTCAATCCCCAGCACCACAGAAGTGGGAGAATGACCTGGCAGCCCACTCCTGAAACAATGACGAAGCAATCAGCCATGGAAAACCCTATGCATGGCAGAGAAGCACTGACACAGTGCTCAGCTTGGCGTGTCCCTGTGAGTGGGATTGGACTCCATGGCATCTAACAGCAACAACAAGCCCCTCCCAACAGCACCAATTTCTAACCCAGCTTCTAGTGTGCATCTCAAGCCTGAACAGACAGCAAGATCTACAAACTCAGGGAAGTAAGACAAGAGCCAGGAAACTAAAACCAAAAAATTTTAAAGAACAGCCAGGAAATTTAAAGTTACTTTTGAGAGCCAAGAGAGGAAGTGTAAGGAAAGCTCAAGAGGGACATGGAAGATCTCTCCCAGAGTTTCCTCTTACCCACGAGTGGGACAGGAGGAAAAGTCTTCTTAGAAATTAAAAACTTAGTAGCAGAACTGAAAATCTCTTCCAACAAGAGTTGGAAGGTAAATTGGAAGAAATATCTAGGAAAAAGCTGTGAGGGGGGATAAGCAAAGAAAGAAAATAGAGAATCCAGGAAATAAGTGATCCAATCCAAGTTAAGGAGGAATGGGAATGTAGGCATCATGAGGAAGAGAAGTAACTCTGACCACAAGTGCATAGCAAGTTTGGGAGAGGTCAAGTGCAGGGGAGCCTGTCTGAATCTCTGTGAAAGATGTCTTCAGAAAGGCTTATAGAATACCTAACACATTTCAACACATTGAGAGGAACTTTACACATTTGAGAGGCTCTGCAGCTTAAATGCTAAGTGCATAAAAATTTGAGCCAATTCTTTTTGAGACAAAGTTTCACTATGTTGCCCAAGCTGGTCTCAGCCTCTGGTCTCAGACTCCTGGGCTGAAGTAATCCTCTTGCCTCAGTTCCCCCAGTAGCTAGGATGACAGGCATGTACCACCACCCTTGGCATTAAGCCAATTTTTAGAAAGAAAAAAATGTGCAGGAAATAGAAATATAAAATGATGTCTTAGTCAACTCAGACTGCCATAACAAAATGCCACAGGCTGATAGCTTTAACAGCAGACATTTATTTTCTCACAATTCTGGAGGCTAGAAATTCTGAATGGCAGGTTGGTTTCTTCCCAGGTTTTCCTCTGGGTTAGTTTTGGAGTGGCTGTCTTCTCCCCGGTCTTCACATGGTCTTCCCTTGCTATGTCTGTGTTCTACCAGGCCTGTTGAATCAGAACCCCCATTTTAGGCTTCACTTTAACTCATCACCTATTTAAAGACTCTCCCCATACAGCCACACGTTGGGGTATAGGGTGTGTAGGGGGGAGTAGAATTTCAACATCTGAATTTTGAGGAGAGGCCCACAATTCAACTCAGAACATACAGTTAGCTGTGGACATTATTTTCTGGTCATAATATGTTCATAAAAAGCAAATTGTGTATGGGGGGATTTTTTTTTTTTTTTTTTTTTTTTGTAATTTAGAAATAGTTTTTAAATGTGGCTGCTTCTAGAGCAGAAAATTGTTTCCTCAGTGAGCTAGACATTTCTATTTTTCATAGCCAGCCTTATAGAACCATTTGGTAATTTACCATTAATTTATTCACTTATTTGGTGCTGCAGATTTATATGTTAAAACTGCATATATAATTTTGAAAAAAGTAAAAGTAGTTTTCACTCAAAATAGTAAAATGTAAAGTTGTGATAAAAACCTCTGTGCAATCTGTCCTTTCACTATTTCAGATTATTTCCTGAAATGCAATGCCTGGATCTAAAAATTCAAACTTTTTTCAGTGTTCTTGATATCTGTTAGCTAAAGGTCCTGAACAAATCTTTGCTAGTATACTTGCAGAGGACATAGATTACTGTTCTCAAATCACATCGTATCCATTTTTTGTAATTAAGTGGTTTATTAAAGTTAATTGACATACAATAAACTGTACATATTTAAAGTGCACAATTTGATATGTTTTGGCATATATTTGTCAACTATATATATGATAAAGAATATATCCATATCAGCCAAAACTTTCCTTGAGGGGCTGGGTGTGTAGCTCAGAGGTAGAGCATAGGCTCAGCATGCACAAGGCCCTGGGCTAAATCCCTAGCACTCCCCCTCAAAGAAGTTCCTTGGCCCCTTTATAGTAAGCCCTTTCCCTTTCTTTCCCTCCCCCCACCATCTACCTTCTATCACCCATTTGCATTTTTTGGAATTTCACATAAATAGGGTGATACAGTGTGATGTAAATCTCTTTTTGCCTGGCTCTTCTCAGTCAAAATAGTTATTTTGAAATTCATTCATGTTTTGCATGTGTCAAAAAAGTTTGTTCATTTATCACAGATTAATGTATGGATTAGTATAGTAATACATAGATATGTCAGAAATTATTTTTGTTATTTGTTTATTTACTATGTATGTATGTATGTATGTATGTATGTATGTATGTATGTATGTATGTATGAATGTATTTCTGTAGTGCTGAGGGGTTGATCCCAGGGCCTCTACCACTGCTATTCAGTGGCTCTACCACTGAATAGCACCTCCAGCCCATTTTTTACTTTTTATTTTGAGACAGAGTCTCACTAAGTTACACAGGC
Source organism: Pedetes capensis (assembly GCA_007922755.1). NCBI lineage: Eukaryota > Metazoa > Chordata > Mammalia > Rodentia > Pedetidae > Pedetes > Pedetes capensis. The sequence continues at coordinate 4,916 of VMDO01003451.1, read as the reverse complement.
TGCTTCTGGCCTCAAACATGCCATCCTCTGGTCTTCACCTCCCAAGGCACTGGGATTACAGGCATGAGCCACCATGCCTGGCTGTCATATTTTTTTAAGTCATTCACAGTTGAGCAGTTAGGTCATTTCCAGTAAAGCTGCTGTGAATGTTTGTACACATCTGCTTTCATTTCTCTAAAGTAAGAACCTAGTTGATGCATAGTTGAGTTTTTGTTTTGTTTTTTGTTTGTTTTAGTGGTACTGAGGGATTGAATCCAGGGCACTCCACCACTGAGGCGCACTCCCAGCCCATTTATTTTTTATTTTGAAACAGGGTCTCACTAAGTTGAGAGGACTACCTCTGGCCTCGCACTCCCAATCCTCCTGCCTCAGCCTCCTATGTCATTGGGATTACAGGTATGCACCACTGTGCCCAACTTAATATTATATATTCTCAAATCTAACTCACAACCTTCAACAGATTCAGAGCGCCACACAATCAGATTTGGATTAGAATCACATGTGTGTTAGATTCAAGGTTGACAGCTCTGAGCTCTAGGTTTATGGTCTATGATTCATTTTGAATTCACTTTTTATATTTAGTGTAAAGAATAGAGCAAAGCTTTATTTTTGCATATGAATATCTTTTGTACCTTTTTTCAAAAACCAGTTGACCATATATGCACAGATCTATCTTTCCATTCTCTGTTCCCAGTTTTGTTCCACTCAACTATTTGTCTGCTTTCATGCCAATACTACATTGTCTTGGATATTATAGCTTTATAGTAAGTCTTGAAATTAGGTAGTGCAAATCTTTGAGCTTTCTTCTTTTTTGAAGATTTTGTTTTGTTTTGTTTCAGCTATTTTAGAGCTGTGCATGGTGGCACAACCTTGTAAATCCCAGCCTCATGAGGCTGAGGCAGGAGGATCATCATGAGTTAGAGGCCAGTGTGAGCTACATAGCAAGATGCTGTTTCAAAAAAAAAAAAAAAGTTATTCTAGTTCCTTTTAGAAAGTTTGTTAAACCAGGCCTCGTGGCACACACCTGTAATCCCAGTTACTCGGAAGGCTGAGTTGGAGGCCTGACGCAGCCTGTTATTTTAGCTAGACACTATCTCAAAATGAAAAAAAAAAGTAGGAAGTGGACTGGGGGTGCAGCCCAGTGGTAGAGTACTTGCAAAGTGTGTGTGAGCCCTAGATTTAACTTTCAAGTCCCATAACAGCAAAAAGAAGAAAGAAAAAAAGAAAAAGAAAGTTTATTGATTTTTCCTATGGATTTGCTAGATTTTGGTTGGGACTACATTGAATCTATGCATCAACGCTAAGAGTTTTGACATCACACACTAGCTCTCCATTTATTGAGATCTTTGTTAATTACTCTGAGCAACAGTATATAATGTACAGTGTAAAGATCTTACACATATTTGTCAGCTTTATCCACAAATAGTTCATATTTTTCTTGCTATTGTATTAACATTTATTTTTATTTCAATTTCCAATTTTCTTCTTCATTTTATTTTTTCGTATTTAGGAGTTGAACCCAGGCCCTTGCACATACTTTGTACGCCCAGCCCCTTTATATTATTTTTTATTTTTGTGGCAGGGTCTCACCAAGTTGTGCAGGCTGCCCCTAGTCTCAATTTGGGAACCTCCTAGCTCCACCTCCCAAATCACTGGGATTACAGACCTGCACCACTGCACCCAGCTTCTAATTGTTTATTGTTAGGTTAGGTTAGTGTGGGGCACGCACCTCCGGTCCGGCCTGTAGGTTCGGAAGGGCTGCACCGCTGCACACACAGATACTAAACACAATTCACTCGGGACCCTCAGGTGAGGGACGCAGACTCCTGCAGCCCTGGGGACCCCAGCGGAGACGGGAGAAAGGAAAAGCCTCAGGTGCTTTTGCCTTCCAGGGGCAAACACCTGTGTTGGTTGTCTAGGTGGTCAGGAGGAGACAGCTGTTGCTTCCTCGGTGATCAGATGGAGAGCAGGTTCCTTTCCTTGTTGAGGATTGCAACGGGAGAGCATTCTCGCCTCACCAAAATTCCGGGGCAGAGCAGCGGGAGAGGTGCTTCCTCATTGGTGGTCCGGGCAGGAACAGGCGAGAAGGCGCAGAAAGGGTGCCAAAAAGGCCTAAAAGGCCTAAAAGGATCGAGCTGCCGCAGCGAAGCTCTTTCTTTATGTAGCTTGCTCATGGAATGGCCTGAGCCAATCAGCTTTCAGTCCAATTGTCCAATCAGGAAGGGTTTTGTACAAACGTGTAACCAAGTTACTTTCATTTTCCCTAGGTTTCTAACTTACAAACCAAATATTCAAACGCCATTTTCCCAGCTTGGGAGTTTTTGCCAATTTCCTCCCAATTTTTTCCCTACTGTTAGGTTGTAGAAGTATTACTGAGATGGTGGCAGGAGGGTTGCTCACTATATTGCCCAAGCTGGCCAGGACCTCCTGGGGTCAAGTGACCATCCTACTTTACTTCCTAAGTAGCTAGGCATGCATCATTGTGCCCAGCTTGATTTTTGTATGTTAATCACATATTGCTGAATCATCTATTAGTTTTACTACTTGTTTGTAGATTCCATAGGATTTTCCTAATAGACTATCATGTCATCTACAAATAAAGACATTTATTTCTTATTTCCAACCCAGATATAGTCAATTGTTTTTCTTATTTATTAAGTTAGCTATAAACCTAGTACAATGTTGAGAAAAGTAATTAGTATGGACATCCTTGTTCCTGATCTTGGTTGAAAATATTCAGTTTTCTCTATCAAATATGATGTGAATTTTTGATACTTCCTTTTACCTTTATCTACTGGAGGAAATTTCTCATTTTTTCTTTTCTTTCTTTCTTTCTTTCTTTTTTTTTTTTTTTGACAGGATCTCTTTATGTAGTCCAGGCTGGCCTTGAATTTTCAATCTTCCTGCCTCAGCCTCCCCAGTGCTGAGGTTAGTGGTCTATGCCATCATTCCCTGGCTGGAAATTGCTTTCTATTTGAGAATTAACAACATGAATAAATGTTATATTTTGTGAAACACTTTTTTTTTTAATCTGTGGAAATGTTACACAGGTTTGTGTTTTTAGACTGTTAATACATGATGAAATGCATTGATTGATTTTTTAAAATGTAAAATATATATAACATAAAAGTTACCATTTTAATGACTTTTGAGTGTAGAATTCGGTAGTATTAAGTGCATTCACAATACTGTACAACCATCACCACTATCTCGTTCCAAAATATTTTGATGAACACAAACACAAATCCCCTACCTATTAAGCTGTGCTCTCCATTCCCTGCTCCTCCCAGTCCTTGGCAACCACTAATCTGCTTCCTGTCTTTAGATCTGCCTATTCTGTTGTTGTTGTTGTTAGATGCCGTCGAGTCGGTATCCAACTCATAGCGACCCTCATAGGGTTTTCAATGGCAGACTGTTTAGGGATTACCTTGGGAGTGGATTGCCAGGCCCTTCTCCCATTTTTGTGGTGCTGGGAATTGAACTTGGGACCTCAGAGACTGCAGCGCAGCGCTCTACCAACTGAGCTAAATCCCAGCCCCCTGCCTATTCTAGACGTTTCTTATATGTAGAATCATACAATATATGGCCTTTGTGTCCGATTTCTTTTAGTGTAATGCTTTTGAGGTTCACCCGTGTTGTAGCATGTATGAATATTTCATTCCTATTTATAGTTGAGTGATATTTCATTGTGTGGATATACCACATTTTGTTTATTCATTCATCTCTTGATGGACATTTGGATTTGTTTTTTTAATCTTTCACCTATTGAGAACAGAACTGCTATGAACATACATGTACAAGTTTTTGTTTGGGTGGGCATTCATTTTAATTCTTTTTGGTATATATCTAAGAGTGGAATTACTGGGCCATAGGAAATTCTGCTTTGATGATGAAGCTCCAAAAAGTATTCCATAAATTGCTGCACCATTTTCTGTTCACACCAGTAATACAAGGGTTCTAATATCTCCACATTCTGCCTAACACTTATTTTCCTTTTTTCTCCTGCCCATTATGTCATCCTGGTAGATGTGAAGTGCTATCTCATTGTATTCTGAATTTGTATTCCCCTAATGAATAATGAGGGCTGAAGTTTAGCTTAATTGGTAGAGCACTGCTCTATACTTTCTGAGGATCCAGGTTCGATTCCCAGCACAGCAAAAATGAGAGAAAGATATGACAGTCCACTCCCAAAAACAATCCCAAGACAATCAGCCATTGAAAACCCTATGATGGTCACTATGAGTTGGACCTGACTCCACAGCACCTAACAACAATGAATAATGATATTATCTTTTCATGTATCTATTGGCTTGTAATTTATCTCTTTGGAGTAATGTCTATTCAAGCCCTTTGCCTATTTTTTAATAGACTTATCAGATTTAAAATTTGGAAATATTTCCTCCCATTCTGTGAGTTGGGTTTTCACTATCTGGATAGGGCCTTTTGAGATGCAAAAGTTTTGGATTTTGGATAAGTCCAGTTTATCTATTTTTTCTTTTGTTGTTTGTGTTTTCAGTAGCATGTCTAAGAAATCATTGGCAAATCCTACATCAAGAAGCTGTAGGTAGATATAGTCTTCTAGGACTTATAGTCTTAGCTCTTGAATTTAGGACTTTGATTGATTTTGAGATAATTTTTGTACATGGTGTGGCTTAAAGGTCCAATTTCATACTTTTGCAGTGTCTCACATTGATTTATTTTTGAATATTAACCCAACCTTATATTTCTGGCATTAATCCAATTTTGTCATTCTGTATAATCCTTTTTATGTATTTTGTATTTGATTGGCTAACCTTTGGTTAAAAGATTTTGTGTCTATATTCATGAGAAATACTGTTCTGTAGTTTTTTAGTAATGTCTTTGCATCTTTGATATCAAAATAAAGCTATCCTTGAGTTAGGAATTTTTTTTTTAAC
>VMDO01003450.1:80360-143268 GCA_007922755.1 Pedetes capensis | reverse complement strand
TGTGATCCTCCTGCCTCCGCCTCCCAAGCAGCTGGGATTATAGGTGTGTGCTACTGCACCCGGCCTTGACATATAATTTTATGTAACATAAAACACATCCATTTTAAATGGTAAGTTTGATGAGTTTTGACAGAGGTATGTACACATATGTAACCACTTCCATCATCAAGCTCTGAAATATTCTTGGCAGTTCAGAAAGTTCTTTTGCTCCCCTTTGCAATCAGACCTCCCACTCCCAACCTTAGGCAACCACTGGTCTGCTCTTGTCACCATAGTTTTGTCTATTTTAGAATTTCAAGTAAATGGCTTCTTCAGCCCCTGAATGATGTTTCTGAGATTCATCCTTGTTGTAGGCTTTGGTATTTTGGTCTTTGGTTCTTTTTATTATTTATTTATTTATGTATTTATTTGCTATGCAGTATTCTGTTGGATGGGTAGATGACTAGCCACTCTCCTGTTGTACTTTTGGATTCTTTGCACTGTTTTTAACTATTATGAATAAAACTGCTATGAATATTAGTGTACAATTCTCATTATAAATTTTCATTTCTTTAGTGTAAATGCTTCATGGTGACATGACTGGATTATAGAGGGTGCGCATTTTCAGCTCTGTAGATTTTGCCAAACAGATTTCCACAGCAGTGGTATTGATAGTCGCTCCCTTCTCTACTGTACAAGAGTTTCAGTTGCTCCACATCCTCCCACTCACATTTGCCACAGTCTGTTTTCGGGTTTAGCTACCTGTCTCCTTATGGTTTTAATTTCTGTTTCCTTCAAAAACTAGTGATTTTGGACTTCATTTTCTGGTTTGTTCCATGTTTAATTTCAGCTTCTGCTGCTTCTTTCTCCCTAAGTTACTCTCTTAGGTCTGGATCCCAACCACGTGATCTGGCCCCAGGGTGCTCAGTCTTCCTCTCACCCTGGGAGGAACTGGGCTGGGCTGGTGGACCCTCCTGGGCCCCTGGGAGGTCACCAAAGACAAGCTTCCTTATTGTTTCATTAGTTTGGTCTCATCCTTTCCTTAACTCAGCTGGATCCCCCTGGAGTAAGTTGTCCACTTTGCCTTTGTCTTCAACAGCTCAAACTTGCCATTTTAATGTTTGTGTGTAAACAGCTCAGTGACTGGAAACACCATCACCATGTGGTGCAGCCATCACCACCACCCATCTTTGGACTTTTCATTTTCCTAACTGATAGGCTACTATTAAAGCATAACCCCACACACTGCTGCCTCCAGCCCTGGCAACACCAATCTACCCTGTGTCTCTATGATGTCGCCTCCTCTTGGCGTCCACACAGGGGAGCTGTATGATATATTTGCCCTTTTGTGTCATTAGCATGAGGTCTTCCAGGTCCCTCCATGTTGTAGTGTGTTAGAGTTTGACTTCAGGACTCCCCAGTCACCTTGGGGCCCAAGATAGAGGAAGTGGTTATGGCCAGTGCCGCCAGGGAGGCCCATCTCTGGGCAGGGGTTTCCTTCCTAAGCACCTTGTCTGATTATTTTCCTACTAGGACTGGCCTGTCTTGTCTCTCTCGCCTGATTCCCAGACCTCTGCCCACCCAGAAGCACTGCCATGGCCTTCCATCCCTGGCTCTGCTCTCTGTCCTGTCCTTGTCATCTGCCTCATGCTCTGCAGTACGCTTATCCTGGGCCTCCATGGGGACTCTATGTTTTCTTCACCCTTGTTGGTAGAGTGCCGTTCTTCACTCTCTGGGTACCCAGGTTAGATTCCCAGCACGGCAAAAATGGGAGGAGTATGTGGCAGCCCACTCCTGAAACAACCCTGAAACGATGAGCCATTGAAAACCCTATGAGGGTCGCTATGAGTTGGACACAACTTGATGGCACCTAACAACAACCTATACTTGCAAGTTTCTCTCCTCTCCATTTCTTTCTCTTCTCCTCTCCTCTTCTCTTCACTTCCTTCTCTCCTCTTCTCTCCTCTTCCCTTCCCTTCTCTTCTCTTCCCTTCCCTTCCCTTCCCTTCCCTTCTCTCCTCTCCTCTCCTCTCCCCTTCCCTTCCCTTCCCTTCCCTTCCCTTCCCTTCTCTTCTCTTCCCTTCTCTTCTGTTCTCTTTTTTCTTCTCTTCTTCTTCCTCTTCCTAGAACCTCCCACATACTTTGCAAGTGCTCAACCACAGAGCTGTACCCCTAACCCTTTTTTTAAATTTTTCATTTGGAGTCATGGTCTCACCAAGTTGTGTAGGCGGCCTCTAATCTTGAACTTGAGATCCTCCTGCCTCTGCTTCCTGAGTTGCTGGGATTACAGGCATGCGCCACTGCACCCCACACCGTTTCATTCTATAGTTTCCTTCCAGCCATTGTTGCCTGCATTGTATCCTAGGGAGTGACTGGGCAAGTGGCACGCACAAGGTGCATGACTGTACTTCCAAAATAGATCCAGCTTCTCCTTCACTTTCTTGTTCTGAACTCACTTCTGTCAGCATTTTGGAGGAGATGATTAGATGGCCCTGCTCAAAAATTCTCTTACTTGAAGGCCCCTTAAATATTTCAGATCAAACACTTCCCTGGCCCAGCCTGTGGTTTGTGCTTGGGTGGGGAAGCATTTGGCAATGCAATGGGCAAGGCTGGAGGTAGGGAATTGCTCTGGCAGCTTGTTCAGGTAGGAACTGAGCCACGAAATGCAGGGAGCACTTGTGTGCATGGGAGCACAGAGGCAAAGAGGTCTTTGCTGGACCAAATGGGAAGGGGAGGCAGGGTCAAAGATAACTCAGGCTGGAAATGTCTGCCATGCATTTTCAGTTTTATGAACTCTTCTTATGGCAAAGGGTCCTTTGGGGCAGAGGTACTTGTGATGCATTTCTGCTCCTCCCAGAGCCCCTAGCACAGTTCTCATGGGGAGCAAAATGTGAGCTGACTGGCAGATGGTGGCAGGGTGGATAGATGGTTCCTGAAAAGATGGATGGAAGCGTGGGTGGATGATGGAAGAGAAAATGGGTAGAAAGTGGGAGGGGAGATAGGTAGTAGATGATTGTTGGATGGGTGGATGCTGTATTAATAGACTGGCAAGTGGGTGATAGGGGGAGAAAGAGGGGTAACCTGTGTGAATGGGCAAATGGCTGGCTGTGTGAGTGGATAGGTCGATCTGAGCTGGATGGAAGGCCCAGGGCAGAGGCACTTAATGAACAGGGTTTCCCGTGTCCTGGTACCAGGCATCAAGTTGGTTTGGATTGGGGTATGTACTTGTCCTGCTAAGCTCTTGCTTACAGCCCTGTCCTGGGCCGCCAGGTAGCAGGCTGCCGCCAGAGTGGCAAAATCAGGACTCTAACTCTGTTCCGATCACTGTGGATCTGAACTCACATTAACACAGGTTGCTGTTGTCTAGGCAGGGGGTGGATGTTCAGCAGGGCATCCAAGTGCACAGACAGAACACACATGCAGACTTAGGGACACATGCATGCACACATTCACGCTCAACTACACAGATGTCCTCTCAGAACCAATGCTCCCTTCAGTAACAACAGGTGAGCTACCCAATGAGAGGACTTGAATATTTATTTTGCAAAGGGACATAAATAAATGGCAAGTCCATATTGGGGGTGGGGAGAATGCACAAAACAATGACATTAAAAATTAAAATGAAAAGAATGAGGATTTAAAACCCCCAAAGCTTTAAATATACCTCACATTCCTTGCTCCTCATCCCAGCCTGGAGTGGTCTCTGCAACCCTTGCACAGATGGCCATGGAGCTGAGTCCTCTTCCTCCCTTTGCTGCTCCCCAGACCATGGATTCCGGCCCCAGCAGCTCTTTTCCCCTGGTGACCCCAGGTTCCAGTCCTGCCCCAGCCCCACCCCAGAATTCTTCTGTCCCTGTCCTGCTACTGGCATCTGCACACCCACAATGCATGGCTGCCACAAGACCCTCACCTGGAGGGAAGATATCTATGCCCCTGTGGATTGGGCCTGTTCAAGGAGATGGTCACCCTTGGTGGCTGTCCTGCTTTGTGGCCCCCACTCCAGAATATACACTGCTCTTGGGTATGAGATTGTCTCTGACTGTGAACAAGACACTGCTCTGGGAGCCCAGCCCCTTGGGGGTGGCTAAGGTAGCAGATCACTTTTGGGGAGTCTCTCCAGTCCACACAGGGGCATTTGGGGGAAGGCACTATCCAGTAGTGGGAGAGGAACACCCAAGTGTGGACTGCTGCGAAGGTCAGGCCCTGCATGGAGGGGATGCTCAGCAGCCCCGCAGGCGAGCACGTCAGCCTGAGGGCAGGATGTAATGAGCTCACAGCTCCTGCCTGGCTGCCTCCTGGTGCCTGGGCACTGCACCTGGCTGGGCACTGCACTCCACACACCAGTACCCAGGGAACCCAAGGAAGTCTTGTCTGACTTCCTGCCCCACACCTCAGTGGTCCTTCTTGGCCCTTGGAAGCACCTGTGAGGACACTGACAGGTTGTCACATGTCCCGTGCCACACTCCCCCTCCCCAACTTGCCTCTGTGCCCATCACAATTGGCCTCAATCACCTGCCCTGAGCCCTGGCCTCCAGAAGATCAGAAGCTGCCTGGGGCCTTTTTAGGTCCCCTCACCCTGAAAATCCACATTCCTCTGACCAAGTCACACTCAGACCCAAGACCAAGGAAAGAACTGCAGCAAACAGGGCAAGGGGAAAATCTAGCGAGCTATTATCTTGACATTTTTGGCTTCGGCCCTGACCCATGGAAGACAGGATGAACTCACATGTGAGTGGTTATAAGAACTCATGAGAGTCATCTTGGGGTCTCCCAGCACTGCTACTCTTGCAGCTGGAAGCCTCCTTCCTCTGTCCTGCCTGAGAGGAAGGTGCCTGGGGGAGGGGGAATCTGGGGAAGCGGGGCCCAGGCTAGCACTGAACCTCCTATGGCTGGAAGAATTTGGTGGATACAGCAAGGATCTTGTGGTGTCACTAGCTGGGCTCTTCCCAGCTCTGAGACACTGGCACCACAGGTGCCACTTGAGACCAGCCTGGGGTTGGCTTTTCAGGGTTACAGGGCTGGGGCTGCTCCACTGCAATGGCAGGGTTGGAGTTGCTGCTCTGGGCTTCTAAGGAGCCCCGAACACGGACACAATTAAGGTCCAGGGAGCCAGCACTGCACGGCCTTCTCTGGGGTTTTCTACTCTAAACAGGAAGAACTCTGTGCAGTCCAGGCCACTTTCTCCCCACTCCCACCTACACTTCCACCCCATGGTGTCTAATCTACATACTGGTGTATTGCAGAGCAAAGCCAGGAGAAGTGCACCTGGAAGGATACATATATTCACATTCTAGGAACATTTTATAAGTAGCTACAACCACCTTTGGAAGGATGAGTTTGCACCAAAAAGTATGTTGTTGTTAAGCGCAGTCAAGTCGTGTCCGACTCATAGTGACTCTTGTAGGGTCACTTAGGGACTCTTAGGCTGATTGTTTTGGGATTGTTTCAGAAGTGGGCTGCCACGTCCTTCTCCCATTTTTGTGGTGCTGGGATTGAACACAGGGCCTCAGAGACTGCAGAGCGGTGCTCTACCAACTGAGCTAAACTGCAGTCCACTAAAAAGTATAGGGACAGGAAAACAGGTCAGTTGAAGACCACTAGCAGGTGTTTTACCAGGTAAGTACTCCCAATTGGCACATGCTGGGAGACAAACCGAGCCACCCTCTGGGTTACCACTGAGAAAGACCTGGAGGAGCCAAGTGAGGTGGCCTGAGGTGCTGTGTGAGGATGATGTGCATGACCCCAGCGGGACACAGACCTGTCACACAGGAAAGAGGGTCCAGGAAGCTGTCCTGGACCAGAGCAGTGGCTTGGTCTCAGTACATACCCCCAAGCAGGGGTATCTGGGACCCCTGGGGACACTCTGGCCTGACAGGTCAGCGTTGAACATCTCTGCAGCTCTCTTATACCCCTCATCATCCCTGCAGGGCTTGTGACTTGAGCTGGGCAGTGCTGGGCATTGGGCTGGGCCTGGAACAGGCAACTCGTCTTTCCTTTCTGCTGTCAAGAACAGGCAGGGGGCCTTACCTCCCATGGCCCCAGGAGGGTGGTGGCCTGCTCTGTACCAGGCTAGACTCTGAGCCCTGGGGCCACCAAGGGTACAGTCTGGGGCTCTCCCTCAAGTGACCACTGCATGCAAGTGGGTGCAGGACAGGGAAGGAATTGTCTGGGGCAGAAGTTGTCTCCTGCCTGCCTCAGATGGCTCCAAGGAACGAGGGCTGCCCGAATGCCCAGGGAAGACCCCGGGCAGGGCGCTGTGCTTGTCCTCAGACAGGAAGGAAGAGACAATGGGGGTGGTGATAGTTGCTGTTTACTGAGCACCTGTTGTTGTTGCCTGTTGTTGTAGGTGCCTTGGAGTCATGTCTGACTCATAGGGACCCTCACAATGGGTCCTTTCAATGGCTGTTTTGGGATCACCTCAGAAGTGGATTGCCACGTCCTTCTCCCACTTTTGTGGTGCTGGGATTCAAACTCTGGGCCGCAGAGACTGTGGCGCTCTACCAACTGAGCTAAATTCCAGCCACTGAGCACCTAGTACCTTCTAAAATCATAAGCTCTTTCTTTGGGGGGATACTGGGGATTGAACCCAGGGCTGCACATGGACTCTACCATGAGCTACACCCACAGCCCCAAACAAAGGACATTTTGAGTGTTGTCCTATCAATGTTTATGTAATTGATACTATTATTCCTCCTATTTTTCAGATGAGGACAGTTGTGGATTATGGTGCCAGGGAGCCTGACTGGGTAATTCAGAGCTGCGAGCTGCAAAATCCCCAGGCTCAGCTGCTCCCCAGCTGTGAGCCAGCAGCTACCTGCCACTGTGCCCCAGGACCCATCCCTCAGTTTTAGGGTGCTCCTGGGAAGCAGTGGTCCAGGACAAGGTAGCTGTCCCCCAAGGCTGGCCTGGATGGGCCCCATAGAAAAGCTCCCACCACAGACCCTGCAGGGCTGGTCATGTCCAGGACTCTCAGGAGGAGGGGCATCCCCTCTTCTCTGGAAAAATCTAGAAACAGATAAAGTGCAGTGTGTTTACTATGGGGACCATCATGTGGCCACACAGGGGAGATTAGGCACCTGGGCAGCCTGACGTGGTAATGTGTGAAGTGGTGGTGGCCATAGGCTGTGGGGGAGACCTGTGAACCCAAGGAGGTGTGCGTGTGTGTGGCCAGTGCCTGTGTGCGTCCCTCTGCCTGTGTATGCCCATGTGCGCACTTGAGTGTGTGAGTGCACAGGCAGGACACAGGCAAGGGCATGGGTCCACGCGCAGGGCAGTGATCCTGCTTCTTTCTCCAAAAACATTCTCTATGAAGAAAGGTAATAAGGTCTGGATTTGGATCCTGTGTTAGGAAAAGCATGGGACAGTGGGAGAGATTTGAATATGGCCTGAATGCTGGAACAGTTTTGGTCATTATTGAACTTCCGGATTTGATTATTAGTCAGGTCCTCAGAGAGAGTGTCTTTGTCTTGTGATCTAAGCTAAGAACGCATGGAATTCACACTTTGACGAACCATTAATTCTACTGGGAATATAAACAATAAATAAACAAATGAGAAAATAATGATGTTCTGGTGCAGCAGGATTGAGGTTATTTTCAAAATGAAAAGCTTAGAAAGCAAAATGCCCTTAATCATCACGACAATGCTATTTGTGTGATTTCCAAAGAAGGGGAGAGAGAGAAGGAGACCTGCAGGCCTCCCCCAGGGAGAGCAGGGAAGGCCCTGTGGCACTGTGCCCTGGGTGTCTAAGCGCTTGTTCAAAGAGGTTTCCAGGCCACAGAGCCCTCTGAAGTGTAAAGTGGAAGGCTGAGGTCAATTGAAAATCAATGCCTGGGAGGCCTGGCCCACAGGCTGAAGCCCTGGGGAGCTGTTCCCCTCCCCCACTCACCTGGCCTGGTGAGAGGAAGGAGCGGGGGTTGGGGGTACTGAGGGGGTGAGGAGTGAGCCCAAGCCAGACTTAGCTCCCCAAGCAGAGCATTGGGGGAATGTGCCTAAACCAAGGAGGGAAATTCAACAGGTGGGTCAGTTCCACAGAGTTTGCCCAGATCTGATAAAGGCAAAATACTTGTGCATGTCTGAGTTACAAAAATTCTGGTGATTCCACAGATGAACTTAAATGATCTTAGTTTTCCCTTAAAAACCAGCATTGAATAATATGTAAATGAATGGATAAACTCATGCAGATAATGTAAAATTTTAATTTTCCTTAACTTAAAATTGACAATAAATACAAGTGACGACAACACCACAGGCACAGGTGAGACTACAAAAGCAAGCTTTGTACAAAGACTTGGGCTTTGTTTTCACCAGGCCCTCAGCTTTACAGAGTGGGGTAGCCCTCTCAGGGGTGTGATTGTTGTTAGGTGCTGTCAAGTCGGTGTCCGACTCATAGCAACCCTATGTACAACAGGTGAAACACTATTGTCAGTGCTTCTCCGCTATTCATAGAGTTTTCAATGGCTGGTTGTTTTTTGGGAGTGGGTTGCCGAGTCCTTCTCCCACAGGGGTGTGGGGCAGTGATTAAAAGGAGAAATTTGATCCAGGCCTCTAGGTGTTGGTCCTGTGTGTTTTACCCAGCCCAGGTCTCTGCCCGCCCTCCTTTCCTTCTTCCACTGCTCAGCCCTGCCTGGGATCCCAGCTACAGAGCCGCCCCCTGGTGTCTCCTTGACAGTGGGAAGATTAGAGGCTCAGTGGGTGCCAATGGAAACCCCTTCACTGGCTCCAGAGCTCGAAGTCCCCACTGGCTCCCCTGCTCCATGTCCTCTGGAACTCCCAGCCCCTCCTGGGGCAGACACCAATACTTGACAATGTGCAGGCTGGTTCCAGGCATGAGGGCCCCAGTGGGATTGGCTTCAGGGTCCAGGGACCTTTGTAAGCTTGAACCTTGAGGAAAAGGAGCCCTGTTCCTGATTGCGACTGTGGAGTGTCAGAAAATGGAACACGCACTTATATTGCCACCACAGATGGCTATGTAGAGCCCAAACGAGTAAAAAGGAAGACTCCAAGGGGCTGGTGAACCATCCATATGTCCATCCATCCACCTGCCCATCCACCATCCAGCCGTCTGTTCTTCCATCCACTATCCTCCATCCACTCACCCACTATCTATCCACCCATCCACCCCTCTACTTACCATCCACCCATCCATATACTTCTCCATCATCCTTCCGTCCATGTACCCAGACATCAATCCACCCATTCACCACCCATCCATTTATTCACCATCCACCCACCTATCTACCATTCATCCATCTGTTCTTCTACCCACTATCTTCTACCTACCCATCCACTATCCATCCATCTACTCACCCATCCACGCCTCCACCCCTCCACCATCCATTTACCTATCCACCATCCTTCCATCCACTCACCCTTCCACCCACTTTTGCACCCATCCATCCTTCCACCCACACATCCATCCATCCATCAAACTCATCCACCAGTCCAGCATCCATTTATCTCCCTACCATCCACCCACCTGCCCACAATCCACCTACCAATCCATCCAACATCAACCACCCATCCACTGTCCATTCACCATCCATCCACCTATCCACCATTCTTCTATCCATCTATCCATCCACATACTGCCACAAAAAACTACCACAGACCAGGTGGCTTAACCAAGACATTCTTCCCATCCATCCATCCATCCATCCATCCATCCCACAAATGTTGACTGAGCACCTGCCCTGTGCTAGTGCTCTTCTAAGCAAAGGGATACTTTGGCAAACCATTAATTCTATTGGGAGTGTAAACGATAAATAAGTAAATGAGAAAATAATGATATTGCAATACAGCAAATGATAAGCACATATCTCCCCAGCAGAGTGCCACCCATTGCATGGCCATGGAAGGAGGTGGTACCCAGGGTGGTTGTCACCAGGATCTCAGCCAGTCCTGCTGCTGTGGTTTGGATGTTGAATGTCCCCAAATGTACATATGTGAGAGGCCAAGACCCCACTATGGTGCTTCTGGGAGGTGGTGAGCCTTTGGGAGACAGGGCATAGTGAGAGGTCCTTAGGCCAGAGGGGAGTGGTCTGCCCTAAACGGGATAATGGGACTTGGGTCTCATCCTGTTTCTTTTTTTTTTCTTCCTGGCTGAGGAAGTAGGCAGTTTTCTTTGCCACAAGCTGACATGTTGTGCTGGCTTGCCAATGTCCCAAAGCAGTGGGGCCAATCAACTATGGACTGGAACCTCCAATTCTGAGACAATATAAACCTTTTCTCTTTGTAAGTTAATTACTGCAGGTATTTTGTTATGGTGACATAAAGCTGAGTAGCGATGCCACAGCACAGTTCCAGTCACTTCACTTCTCCCCAGCCTCCCCATACCTGGACCATGCTCTCATCATGATCCTCAAACCAAGGCAAACTTCCCCCCATGCCCATTCTCCTCTATCGGCATGCGCAGTGACAGCCACTCACCTTTACCAAGCGTGACTATCACTGTTGGGAGTAAAACTCTTCTCTATAGCCAAAATAAAATCCAAAGCCATTGCCAGAATCCACAAGGCCTGCCCTGATTTGCCCACTACTCCTCTCCCCCTCTTCTTGTTCCCTAAGCCTCCCCTGTGGGGCTGCCTCTCCTCCTTGGGAGAGGTCATTTCTGTCCAACCATGGGACTCTTGCACTTAGAGTCACCTTGGCTGCAACACTGTCCTCCTGATCTGGCTCTGCTGTCCTGATCTTTTGCTTGCTCAAGTCCTGGCTCAGATGACCCTTCTCAGAGATTCTGGCCTTACGTGGAGACCTGGCCTTTCCATTGTCCTCTGCTCAGCCAGGGGAGCTGCCCCTACCCAGCCTGGCTTTCCCTAGCCTCTGGGTCTTAGCAATCCAGAAACTCACCATCAGCTGGGAAGCTGGACTATCCCGTGGGCAAGGGAGTGGGCAGAGTCTTGGCTAAAGGAATAGGAATATATGGGCTGTATGAGGAAACAGTAACAGAAAATGCTAGGAAGCCTGTGGTTTGGAGCAGTGGTAGGCAGGTGTCAACTTGATTGGACTGAGGAATGCCTAGGGGATCAGTACAGTGCACTTCTGGTGTGTCTGAGGGCCTCTCCAGAGAGGATTAAGTAGGGAGGGAAGACCCTCTCCAAATGTGGGTGGCACTATCCCTATTGGCAGAGGGCCCAGATGGAATAAAAGTGAAAGGGGAGAAAACCAGCTAGTGTGGGCTCTCTCCACCTGACCATCATGATGTGAATGCTCTGCACCACCATGCCCTCCCAGCCATGATGGACGGAATCCTATGCAACCACAGGCAAAGTAAGTCCTTTCTCTTGTAAGTACTTTTCTTAAGTGTTTTGCCATAGCAATGAAAAGTCTGACTAACACAGTAGGAAAAGGCCAAGGCTGAGGGTAGGAGGATAGGGATTAGGCATAAGTTCTATTGAGGGCCTCAGTCCTGTGTGACTTGGCTTACCATCATTACCATTATTGGGGACCAGGGAGAAATGAGCTCGTGCTCACTTGAGCTGTCTCTGTCTGTCTCCCCCCACCCCTTCTCTCTCTTACACACACATGTGTACATGTACACACACACAGCTCCCAGACCTCCTGTGGCACTGACAACTCTCTGTCATGTGGAGCTGGTCCTGGGCATTGGGGAGTGGAATGAGAAGAAGACAGGCTTCCTGGGCTGTACAGTGGGCTGGCTCTCATGCCTTGGCATCATGATTCCTTGCGACACCTCTTGATAATGCTCATGGAGACCACTGCCTCCAGAGCATCGCCTCTGTGTCAGGGATAGTCCACGTTTCCACTCAGGTGGTCACACGTGATGAACTGAGTGGTGGCCATGGAGCCGTGGCCATGTGAACACTCTGGGCCCAGCTTCCCACACAATTCTCCATACTTCCTGTCACCCTGTGCTTCTGCCCTTCCCTGTTGCTCTCCCACCTCCCTTGCCGTGCTTCCTGAAGCCACCTCCCAAACAGAAGCTCTGGCCAAATCCACACCTCAGACCTGCTTTTGTGGGAACCTGAACTGAGACACCCTCCTGTTATGCCGGAGGAAGCAGACTGCTGGGCCTGAGGTCCCTGAGAGTCCTGGGCAGGGCTGGGTCAGGCCATGACCCCACCCTACTCTGGGAGCAGGGCTGCCCAGGGCATCCATTCCGGCACCCTGAGGACATTGTCTGCATGGGGTGGGCAGTGGTCCTGCTGGTGACTTGTCCATCTGATGACCAGAGCTGGTCCCTGCAGCCAGTTAGGAGAAATGGGGATGACGAAGGAATCCTGACAAACATGGACACACAGATGTCTTTGAAAAGGAATCCCTGGGGTCCAGGAGTTCTGTGCCAGACAAACTTGCAATCATTTGTGCTGCAGTTGGGAGACCAGGGGTCACTGGGCTTGTGCCCACTGGGGTGTGGTGAGGGAGTGTGGGTGTGTGGGCAGAGCCAGACACCACTTAGGGACAGGCTGGGGTGCTGCAGGGTGGGAGGCCTGGCTGAGGGTCTCCACAGACTGAAGTTTTGTGAAGGGACTTTTTGAAGGTCGTTAGTGGCTTGGCCTGATCTGAGCAAGGGAAGAAGAAGATCGCTGACTCAGAGGCTGGCAGCTCCCACCAGGCTCCAGCCAGATTCCAAGGAAAACCACCAGGAAAGAAAAGAAAGCCAGAATATTATGGGATGTTAGACTAAGTTCTGAAAGACACGGCCTTCTATCCTTCTATTGTATTCTAATTTTTATTTATTTATTTTACTTGGGGGTTGAAACAGGGCCTCACAATACTTTGCATGTGCTTCGCCAGTGGGTTGCACCCCCATTTTTTAGTTTTAATTTTGAGCCATGGTCTCGCTAAGTTACACACGCTGCCTCTGGCCTCCACCTCCTGAGTCACTGGGATTACAGGCATGTGCCACCACACCCAGCTAAGACATGGCCTTTTAAAAGTAATGTCTTTATTGAGATAAAACACACAGACCCTAAAATTCACCACTGTGAAAGTTAACAGGTCCATAGTTTTTAATATATCCAGAGTCATACGGTCACTGTCTAATTCCAGAACATTTCACTGTCCCCAAAGAAGCCGCATACTCATTAGCAGCCACTTTTCATTCTCTCCTTCATCAGCCCCTGCAGAGCACTAATATACTGTCTGTCTTTATAGATTGCCTATTCTGGACATTTTATATAAAAGGAATCATGTAGTATGTGTCCTTTATTGATTGGCTTTTCATTTAGCATAACATTTTCAAGGTTCATTAATGTTATAGCATCTATCAGTACTTTATTCCATTTTGTGTGTGTGTGTGTGTGTGTGTGTGTGTGTGTGTGTGTGTGTGTGGTACCTGGGGGATAAACCCAAGGCCTCACATGCATATACTTTGCAAGTGCTCTGCCACTGAGCTGCACCTCCAGCCCACTTAAAAACATTTTTTAATTTGTAATCAAGGTCTTGCTAAGTTAGGCAGGTTGCCTCTGCCTTCAAACTTGTGATCTTCCTTCCTCTGCCTCCCAAATCACTGGGATTATAGGCATGTGCCACCCTGCCCAGCTCACTTCATTTCTTTTCATTTCTGTATATTATCCCATTGTATGGATACACCACATTTTGTTTGTCTACTCATTAGTTGACAGGCATTTGAGTAGTTTCTACTTTTTGGCTATTGTGAATAATGCTATTCATTAACATCTATACATGAGTTTTTGTGTGGAGACATATTTTAATTCTCTTGAGCAGGTACCTAGAAATGGAGTTTCCAGGTAACATAGCTATGTTAACTTTTGAATAACTGCCAAATTGTTTTCTAAAGCAACTTCACCACCATACATTCCCACCTGCAGTAAACAAGAGTTCTGGTTTCTCTACCTTTTTGTCAATACTTACTGAGTTTTTTTTTTCTAGCCACTCTAATAGGGATGAAGCTATAACTCACTGTGGTTTTGACTTGTATTTCCTGATGACTGATGATGACAAACATCTTTTCTTGTGCTTATTGTTCATTTGCATATTTCCTTGGAGAGATGTCTATTCAGATCCTTGGCTTTTTGAAATTAGATTATCTTTTTATTATTGAGTTATCAGAGTTTGTTATATATTCAAGATACAAGTCCCTTATCAGATAGATGATTTGCAAATATTTTATTTCATCCTGTGGAGTAGCTTTATGTTCTCTTGATTGTGTCCTTTGAAACCCAAACTATTTTACTTCCAAAGAAATCTAATTTCTTTCTTTTGTCCTTTATGCTTTAGATGTTGGATCTAGGAAATCACTCTCTAATTCAAGGTTAGGAAGATTTATTCCTATATTTTTTCCTAAGTTTTACAGTTTTAGCCTTTATAGCATACGCTCTTGAATTTAATCTGCACCCTTTCAACAGTTTTTTAGGACTACAAAACCAGATGTAGATTAGCATTGTGTAGGATGGGATTTGCATGCAATTCTAATCTGCATCTGATAGCAGCAGCAGCAGCAGCAGCAGCAACAACAACAACAACAACAACAAAACTGTTGAAAGGATGCAGATTAGATTTGACAATATATATTTAGATATGTGATTCATTTTGAGGTTATTTTTAATATGGTGTGATATAGGGAGTCTAAATTCATTCTTTTGCATAGGGATATATATTCATATCAGTATCATTGTTGAAAAAAATTACTCTTTCTCCATTGAATAGTCTCAACACCCTTATAGAAAATGAGTTGGTCATAACTGCAAGATCTTATTTTTGGACTATTAATTCTATTCTGTTGATCTGTCCTTATGCTAGGATCCCACTGTCTTGATTATCATAGATTTGCAGTAAGTTTTGCAATCAGGAAGCAAGAGTGTTCCAGCTTTGTTCTATTTTTTATTAATTAATTAATTAATTAATTAATTTTAATTTAATCATTGGCTATTCTAGGCCCCTTGTATTTCCATACCCAAACATTTGCCAATTCTGATTCTCTTTAAATAAAAATGTTTGCTTCTTTTGTGTTTTCATTTTAATTAGACAGTATTGTCTAATTTCCTTCTTGATTTCTTCTTTGATAAATTTGCTATTGTATTAGTCTATTTTCTGTTGCTATAACAAAGAACCTGAGGCTGATTGCTTTGTAAAGAAAAGAGGTTTCCTTGGCTCACAAGTCCGGTGGATGGAAGGTCTAAATGGCATGGTGCTGCCCCCTGACTTCATCACAATATGGTAGATAAATGAAAAGGGAATCAGCCCTTGAAGAAGGGGCCAAATATATGGGAAGGTTTGCTGTATCACAACCTGCTCTTGCAAGAACTAACTCACTCTAGGAGACCAGCAGTAATCCCTTTGTGAGGGCTGTGTCTCATACACTAATCACTTGGCACTAGGTCCTATCTCTTAATGGTCACACCACCTCATAGTCTCACCACATTGAGAATGGAGCCTGCAGTCTCTGATCTGTAGGGGGGTTCACTGAAATTATACACATGCCATAGCAGTTATTTTTAGTAACATATTTTTAATTTTCATATATTTGTGGATTTTCCAATTTTCTTTGTTACTGATTGCTAGTTTCATTACACTGCGGTCAGAGAAAATACTTCATATGATTTCAGTCTTTTAAATTTTACTGAGTCTTATTTTGTGGGATAACATGTGGTCTATCCTGAAGAATGTTCCATACACACTTGAGAAGTGGATTCCACTGCTGTTGAGTGGAATGTTCTGGATGCTGATTGTGTTTGTCATGTCTAGTTGGCTTGTAGTGTTGTTCAAGTCTTCTATTTCTTTACTGAATTTATGTCTGGTGGTTCTATCCATCATTTGAAAGCTGGGTACATTTTTACAATACTCTGTATAGAGTTCATATGCATAATGTCTTAACAGATGTACACACCACCACAGTCAACATTAATGAACACATCCGTTGCCCTAGCAAATTTCCTCATGCCCCTTTCTAATTCCTCTTTGCATCTCCTCTCCACCAACCTTTAATTTCATAAAGTTGATTTTATTAAGCAGAGCATTAAAAAACCCAAACAGGACACATATCAAAACAGTACAGGTCAATAAATTATCACAAAAGGACACACCATGTAACCACCACCTAGGTCAAGAAATGGAATATTAGCAATGCCCAGAACCCCCTGTGCCCTCTTCTCACTGTCCCTTCCATCCTTCCTAGTGGTAACTTCTATTTTTCCATTTAAACAGGTCCTAGTAGAACTTTCCTGTAAAATATTTTAGTGCATTTCTGTTCCCTCTAGAAGTGGAATTGCTGGTTCACAGAGTATGCTTGAGCTGACACTAACAAAGCACTTTTCAGGAGGATCTACCAATTTGCCCTATTCCAGCAGCATTTGACAATTGCAGGGACTCAACATACTGTCAACTCCTGGGTTTGAAAATTGAGTGTTGAAGATTACTCCTATTTTATAGTCGAATCCTCTATTTCTCTTTCATTTTCATCCTCTTGGTTTCACGTGTCTTGTAGCTCTGTTGTTATCTGCATATATGTTCATAGTGGTCATGTCTTTCTGATGAATAAACACTTTTATCATTATAAAATATATTTTTTCTCTCTTGTAACAAACTTTTCTTTAAGATCTCCCTTCTGTAGTGGTGCAGCTTTCTTTTCTTGTTGTTGTTGTTGTTGTTAGGTGCTGTTGAGTCGGTATTCAACTCATAGCAACCCTATGTAGAACAGGTGAAACATTATTGTCAGTGCTTCTCTGCTGTTCATAAGGTTTTCAATGGTGGATTGATTTTTAGGAGTGGGTTGCTGTTCTGTCTCCCAAGCCTACAGCACCTGGTGTTCCCAGGCAGTCTCCCATCCAAGTACTAACCAGGCCTGACCCTGCTTAGCTTCTGAGATCTGATGGGATTGGATGCCACAGAGCTGTGGCTTCAGGCTTTCTTTTATTAGCATATGTTAATTCTACAAAATAACAGATTTCATTTCGACTTTTTCATGCAGGTATATAACATACTTGTATTGTATTCATCCCTTATTACCTACCCTCTTTTGTCTCCTTCCCACTGGTCCTTCCCTTTCCTCTTCCCAAATAGCCCCACTTCTGCTTTCATGGTTTTTTAAAATCTAGATTCCACATGTGAGAGAAAACATGTGATACTTGTCTTTGTGAGACTGGCCTTTTTTACTTAACATGATGTTCTCTAGGTCCATCCATTCTCCAGAAAATGACATACTGATAATTTTCTCCTTTATGGGTGGATAAAATTCCATTGTGTATCCGTACCATATTTTCTTTATCTATTCATCTATTGATGGACTGCTCCCAGATTTTACTGGTGACCTTCATTTCTTTCTGTGAATCAATCACTGTCTAGTGTCTAGTTGGAGATTCCAACTTGATTTAATTGACATTTACAGAAAATTTCATCTAGTAACAGCAGAATATGGGTTTGTCTTAAGTTTGCATGGAATATTCACCAAGATATACCACATTCTGGGTCATAAAACACAATTTAAAGAATTTAAAAGAATACAGGGTTGGGGCATAGCTCAGTGATTAGTGTGTTGGCCTAGCATGTGTGAGACCCTGGGTTCGATCCCCAGCACTACAGCATGGATGAATAAATGAATAAATACATAAATAAATAAAATAGTAGAAATCATATCAAGTATGCTCTTAGACCACAATGGAATTAAATCAGAAATCATTAATAAAAAATAATAGAGAAATTCCCCAGATATTTGGAGATTAAATCAGACACTTAAATACACAAGTCAAGGAAGGATTTTCAAGGGAAATTTAAAAAGTTTTGAACAAAATGAAAATAAAATTCAACAACATGAAAACAAACAACCCAATTAAAATCTGTAATGATCTGAACAGACACTTCACTGAAGAATTGTTGTTAGGTATTGTTGAGTTGGGTCCTACTTGCAGCGACCCTATGTACAACAGAACGAAATACTCTCTGACACTGTGCCATGCCTGGCACTATGTCAGTGCTTCTCTGATGTTCATAAGGTTTTTGATGGCTAATTGTTTTGGGATTGTTTTGGGAATGGGCTGCTGTAGGGCACTGCCTAGAGAGGCAGTTTGCCCTGGGGCCTATCTAGGCCCACTCAGAGGTCTGAGGCTTGTTCTCTGGGCAATAACATTTGCCCTACATGTGGGAACTCTTGGTCACAGCTTCCAAAGATGGTGCTGGCATCCAATCCCTTTCCTCAGATCCCTCGACACCAATTGGCTGTTTCCAAACCACCAAACGGCTCCTGATTGGACTGTTCAGGAACCACCCCTGAAGGGTCGCTTTTACAAACACAAATTTGCATATCCCCCCTGATTGGTCAAGACCCATATGGAGTGGCTGCCTCTGATTGGTCCCTGGCTAGCCCCTGAAGGGGCTATAAGGGCAGTGAATGTAGCAGTTGGGGTCCATTCCACCGACCAGGACAGGTGAAACAATAAAGAGCTGTTTGAGCTGAGCACTTGAAGTTGGCATCTTTACACGGAAGAAAGAAGTAAGGAGCTGCCGTGGGCACAAACCTCTGAGCTATCCCCAGGGACTGGCAGAGTAGCTGTGGGCATAAACCTCCTTTCCGGGCGCTGCAGTTCTCGGGTGTTTGGCTCCCCCTCACCAGACAGCAGGTCTTCGGCAGCTGGTTCCCGCTCATGGCTGGAGCGAGTCCAGAGGGAGGGTGATGCCCTACAGGCTGCCAGGTCCTTTCCCGCTTTAGCAGTGATAGGGATTGAGTGCAGGGCCTGAGAGTGCTCAGAGCAGCACTCCACCAATTGTGCTAAACCACAGCCCCTCACTGAAGAATATATGCCAGTAAAAAGTGTATGAATGGATGGTAACATCATTTGTCATTAGGAAATTGTAAAATTAAAATACTAATGCTAAAATCCAACAAATTAACAGTACCAACTGCTGGTGAAGGTGCAGAACAGCAGACAGGCTCATTCATGGCCAAGGGAAGGGATACGGTACTCATGTTGGAAGAGAGTTTGGCAATTTCTTACAAAGCTAAACACGATCTTGTTATATAATCCAGTGATCATGCTTCTAGATATTTACCTGAATGATTGGAAATTGATGCCTACACAAAAATTGGCACATAAATGTTTATAGCTGTTTTATTTATAATTGTCAAAAGCTGAAAGTAACCAATGTGTTTTTAACAGGAGAATGGATAAATATAACAACCATGCAATAATATATCATTCAGTGATAAAAAGAAATGAACCATCAAGCCATGAAAAGACACAAATTAATCTTGAATGAATGTCTATTGCCAGTCTGAAAAAAATGCATAGTGTATGATTCCAATTATGTGTTCTGTAAAAGAAACTATAGAAATGGTATTCATATTGCTGGTCTGGGCTTGGGGGGTTGTTGAATAATTAATGCATAGGGAATATTTTAAAGTAGTGAAACTATTCTGTATGGTACTGTGAATACAAGATTTTAAACATTTGTTTAAATCCACAGGACTTTATGACACAAATGTAAGCTAATTAAAAAAATAATTTAGGAGGTTGGAGGATCCCAGGATGAAATATGAAATGCGATAAGTGAATTTCACTCTATTACAACTGTGTGGATAATCTCACTGAAGCTGGGTGGGGAGAAGGTGCTGGCCTAAGCAACCTTGGAAATGAGTGTTGTGTTGGAAGCCTGAAGATAAAGGAACTGTATAAAGCACTGTGTTCTGGGTGATCCAGTTGTTCCTTGCAGAAGTATGGGCTAACCATTCTGAAATCACCAGGCATGTGTCCCGGAAGTGAACAATCAAAGGTAGTAAGTGGATAGTGGATAGTGGGGCCAGGTTTCTCACTGTCCTACATGAGATTATAGGTGAGCAAGGATGGGGGCCTGAATGACCCACGGGGATTGTGGTTCCTGCCATCAGTATGAACTAATGTTTGTCTTAATGTGGATGTGAATAGGTACAGATACAGATAAAGACTGTTGCCATATGACCCAGCTATAACACTATTGGGAATTTACCCAAAGGGAGATGGGTCATCATACCACAGAGACACCTGCATCTCCATGTTCAATGCAGTGCTTTTCACAATAGCAAGGATATGGAATCAACCAAAGTGCCCTTGAACAGAAGAATGGATAAAAAAAACTATGGTATATATACACAATGGACTACTACTCAGCAATCAAGAAAAATGAAATAAGGTCATTCGCAGCAAAATGGATGGAATTAGAGAAAATTATTTTAAGTGAACGAACACAAGCTCAGAAAGAGAAACAACACATGTTCTCACTCATATGAGGGAGCTGATTCAAAATTATAAGAAGGAAAAATCCTATTCAAAGGTTGGATCATAATAAAAGGTGGGGGGAAGATAAGAATGATGTCAACATAAATCATCTAGAAAATGCATGTAATTATTCTAACAAGATAAAAACAAAGACCACTACAGGAAAAGTTTCCATCTTAAACAGAACCCAAGGACATATAGAAAAATACTACTAAGTAAAAGATAGAGAAGACTTGGATGGGAAACTTAGATGGGAAGGGTAGGAGCAGGAGAAGCATAGGGGAGGGTAAGGGGTAACCTATATGAATAATGTTTATCAAAATGCATATATGGAAATGTCACAATGAAAAGCATGTCAAAATGAATCACATTAAGATGTACATTAAAAACTTCCAATAAAAAGACTGTTGCCTGAGGGAACATAAAGAGATTAAAAAGGAAGTGAGTCAAGTTCTGTTTGGGAATAGCATTGTGATGGAAGGATGCAAACCATAGTAAACTATGCTGCTGTTGTTAGGAGCCTTCCAGTCAGTCCCACTCATAGCGACCCTCATAGGGTTTAAAATGGCTGATTGTTTTGGGATTGTTTTTGGGAGTACTCTGCCACTTTTGCAGCACCAGCGATTGAACCTGGGTTGTCAGAGAGTGCAGAGCATGTGCTCTACCATCTGAGCTATACCCAGCCCATAGTAAACTGGA
This sequence comes from Pedetes capensis, assembly GCA_007922755.1. Lineage (NCBI taxonomy): Eukaryota > Metazoa > Chordata > Mammalia > Rodentia > Pedetidae > Pedetes > Pedetes capensis. Next base: position 122,423 of record VMDO01003450.1, on the reverse strand, counting down.
TGTATTAAAAAAGGTGGAAGCAAGGGAAGGTGTTTAAAGGCAAAAATAAGGAGGATTACCCAGAATATCTTCAAACAATAATCCTGGCATGATGACAAATAGAGGTGACATCAGTCTGAGATTAAACAGACAGGTGCTGGCAAGATGTCCTCGCAGAGCACTTTTGATATAAGGTTGTGGTGGACTTTGTGCAAGCTTATGGTCCTAGCAAGTCCTGTCTTGTTTGTTTCTTTTTCTTTCTCTTTTTCTCTCTCTCTCTTTCTTTCTTTCTTTCTTTCTTTCTTTCTTTCTTTCTTATGTGTTTTCAGGCAATTGTGCATAAGATTCCTTCCATCTAATCTCCAAGCTTTGTTTATTATTTGTTGTGATTGACACAAATGACTCCATCTTGGTTCTGACAACTTTCACAAGACAACAGTATAGGCATATATTATGTTAAGAATGAATTTGTGTGTGTGTGTGTGTGTGTGTGTGTGTGTGTGTGTGTGTGTGTGTGAAAGAGAGAGAGGGAGAGAGGGGGGGATTGATTTTAGGGAGTTGGCTTATCCCCCCTCTGTGGTAGGCTGGCAAGTCTGAAATATGTTGAGTGGGTTGGCAATTCAAGGAGTTCATGTTGTTGTCTTTGGTCTGAAATTTACAGGCTGGAAAAGCAGGCAAGATTTCTATGTTGCAGTTCTTTTTTTTATTCTTTTCTTTCTTTCTTTTTCTTTTTAGACAGAGTCTCTCTACATAGACCTTGCTGGCCTCAAACTCCCTATCTTCCTGCTTAACCTCCCTAGTGCTGGAATTGCAGGTGTGAGAGACCACACCCATGCCCAACTCCCTTGCACCCTTAAGGAAAATTCCTTCTTCTTCATGAAACCTCAGTCTCTGCTTTTAAGGCCTCCCACTAACTGAATGAAGTGCACCACACTGCAGAGGGCAATGTCCTTTATTCAAAGTCTATTATGTGTCAATTACACCTAAAAATGAACTTCCCGGTAACATCTAGACTTGTGTTTCACCAAACAATTGAACACCACAGCCTAGCCAATTGTTGTTGTTACTGTTGGGTTCGACTCATAGTGACCCTATGTAAAATGGAATGAAACACTTCCTGACACTGTGCCATGCCCAGCACTATGTAAGTGCTTCTCTGCTGTTCATAGGGTTTTCAATAGCTGATTGTTTTGGGATTGATTCAAAAGTGGGTTGCCAGGTCCTTCTCCGGTTCTGTGGTGCTGGGGATTGAACTTGGGGCTTCAGAGAGTGCAGAACAGCACTCTACCAACTGAGCTAAAATGACATATAAAGTGAACCATCACACTCACAAAGTCAACCATCACACGTGTACACATGGGTCAGCTTACACACATGTAATTCCATGCTCTGTCGACTGAGAGGGCCTAGCAGCAATGACTCCCAAGTAGCAGTGAGCACATCCAGCACCTGGACCTTGGTTCTTTGTGCCATTCAGTCTCCAATAAAAGAAATCAGAGCTCCTTGGAGGATGGTTGATTCCAGGATTGGTGCAGAAAATGCAGTCGTGTACTGCTGAACAAGGAGACATATTTTGGGAAATGCATCATCAGGTGATTTTGTCATTGTGCAAACATCACAGAGTGTACCAGCTTCCCACACACCTAGACTCTGTGGTGTGCATGTGTGATATAACCTGTTGCTGCTGGGGCCACAGTGAACAAAATGAGAGATTAAACGAGGCACTAGCGAAGTGGATGCAATCAAGAGACTCGGTAAACATGACAGACATGAGCTTGGTGGTGGATGGTCTCCGTGGCTCACATGGGGCCTGGGAATTGGGTCTGAGCCACACTGCTCCCCAGTGAGGAAGCTGAGGCCCATGGGAATTACTTCCTTGCCTGTTGAATAAAACACTAGTGAGGGGCATCCAACCTCAGGCCCAGGTCCTCACCTGCCCTTGGGAATGCCCCCCCATCCTGGGCAGCCCCATCTTTATGTCTGAGCTCTCTGCCTGCTTCGCAGGGACTCCCACCTCTGCATCCTTGGGGATCCCTGCTGGGTTGAGGTTCAGGGTGTGAGTACAGCAGCTTGCAGGGGTACAGGCAGTGGATGCCCCGTCCAGTGCTTCCCATCTGCTAGCAGTGACCAGGTGAGCTGCTAGGCCTGGAGGACAGCTGACTACTGGAGGTCATGTGGCCAGGCAGAGGCCCTGCTGGGGTCCGACCCTGGAGGCCTCGTTGTTGGGGGGCCGAGCTCACTTCCCCCAATGCACCCCTCCCCCTGCCAGGCCTGGGTGGCTCATGGGCTTCTGAAGCCACTAGGTCCCCTGGGACTTCCTGGTGCATGCAGCAGGAAGCTGAGGCACAGCAAGGGATGACCCTTCCCCCAGGACAGGACCTCAGACCTCTGCCCAGGAAAGGGTGGCTCCTTATGCCCTAGTGAGACGCCCCCATGGACACCCCTGGACTCACCCTGAGGTCCCAAATGGGGCCCCTCTCAGAGGCCCCTAAGGGTGTTTCCTTCTGAAATCAATATAGGCGCTTAAATATAAAATAGCTCTGGCTTGTGCTGAGCTCCGAGACTGGGTTCAGAATCTGAGGGGTGGGGGAGGCAGGGCGACGGTCAGGGTGCTAGGGAGCTGGAACGGCTCCATCTTAGAGAGGAGGCAGCCCTGAGAGGCCCTGAGGGGCCTTCTGGCCACAGCAGACAGCCCGCCTGGCCCCAAAGCGGGGGTCCCAGGACAGAGGGACAGGGGCTGTGGGGTCGAGGAGAACCTCTGGCTGGAGATCCTGGCCCATGGCAGCTGGTAGTGAGGCCATGTCCACATACAGTTCATGCTGCCCAGGCCTTAGGGACCAGTGTGTATACCACTGGCCTCCAATTTAGGCCCCTGGTCCCCCACAGGAAGGGACAGGGTCCTGCCAGGCTTAGGACACTGAGGCCAGCCAGGGTCTGGTCACTGGCCCTCCCCAGCCCTTGCACGCCAGCTCTCCCTCTCTATTTCTGCCTTATCCACACATCTCTGCCTCCGCTTCCTATAAGTCAACTTGCTTGCTTGCCTTGTCTCAGCCAGATGTCTTCAAATCATACGTTTAATGTGTTTGGGTCTGGGTCCGTGTCTCCATGTAGCAATTTAAGGAGTACCCAATTCCCAAGCACATCATGTCCCCAGCCCTCCCTGGATTGTCCCTAGGCTGGTGCGAGGCTCTCATGCCAGGAGGTGGAGCTGAGCTGTTCTCCTAGGGGCCAGGGGTACCCACAGCTGGAGGGAACGCCTTTGTCTTTCTGAAGCCTGGTCACAAGCTCTGACTTACTCACCTTGCTAACATCTCCATGTTATCATCTAAGAACTGATACTTTGAGCCCAGGGACACTTTGTGTCTTAAGTCTGCTTTGCCTGGGAATTGACACAGCTGTACCAGCTTGCCTTTTATGACAGTCCTGTGGCCTCTTTTTTCCCCGGCCTCACACCTTCTGCCTTCTTGTGCCCCACTGTGACTTTTGTTAGTAACATCTGGCTGGAAATCTGCTTTTACATCTAGTCCGGCAGTTTCTGTTCAGGCCGTTTATCAGGATCATTTTTGTGGATCTATTAGGATTTACTTTCAGCACTCAATTTTATGTCCTGGCTTCTTCTAGACATCTCTTTCCTTCTCCTTTCCTAATTTCTTGGTCCAAGGAGCAATAGTCACCCGGCTCTGCTCTGCTGTGGGTGAGGCATCTCTGTCCACCCTGCTCTATCCTGGCACTTGTCAGATGGAGGGCTCTGGAGTCCCTCTCTGCTTGCTAATGTCTGGAAGCTGTTGTTGGCTGACAATTGTTCCCAAAATATGTCTATATCCTAATCCTTGGAACCTGTGAATATCACTTGAGATGGCTGAAGACATGCTGAAGCTAAGTATCTTTAGAGAAGGAGCTCATTCTGGGTGAACCTGCGATCCTCCTGCTGCAACCTCCTGAGCAGTTGTGCTTCATGGCGCCGGTGCATGATAGTGTTTTGATGCAGTGTTTTCAAGTTGGTGGGGTCTAGTTTATTTGCTTGTTGTTGTTACTGTTCTTTGTGCTTTTGATATTTGTTGTAGTTTGGATCTTAAATGGTCCTCAAAGTCTTCGGGCACCACTGGGGTATGGTGGAAGGTGGCGATGAACCCTTGAAGAGGGCATTGGGACCCAGGCCCCTTCGTCTCTCTCTCTCTTCTTTCTGGTCGCCATGAAGTGAGCAGCTTTATTTTACCTACACTCTTTACCATGACGCTCTACATTGACACAGGCCCAAAGGAGCAGAGCCAACTGAACATGGACTAGAATCTCTGAACTCCTGAGGCAAACAAAATCTTACTTCCTTATACATTGATTATCTCAAATATTTCTTCACAGCAATGGAAAGCTGGACAACATAATATTATATCTAAGAATCCATTGCCATAGTGAAGTCATGAAGATTTTCTCCTTCCTCCCTCCCTCCCTGGCTTCCTTCCTTCCTTCCCCCTTTCCTTCATCCCTCCCGCCTCCCTCCCTCCTTCCCTCTCCTCTTTTTCTTCCTTCCTTTCTTTCTTTCTTTCTTTCTTTCTTTCTTTCTTTCTTTCTTTCTTTCTTTTCTTTCTTTCTTCTTTCTCTTCCTTACTTTCTTCTTTCTTCTTCCTTTTTGTTTCTTTCTTCTTCTTTTCTTTCTTTCTTCTTGTACTGGAGGTTGAATCCAGGGCATCACACATTCGAAACAAATGCTCCACCAATGAGCTGGGCTCCTCAGACCCTTTTTTATTTTTATTTTGAGACAGAGTCTCACTAAATTGCATGTGCTGCCTCTGGCCTTGAACCTGTGATCCTCCTGCCTCAGCCTCCTGAGTCTTTGGGATTGCAAGTGTGTGCTCAAGTGCCCAGCTACTCTTTCTTTAAAGAGTTTTGTAGTTTTAGCTCTTATATTCAGCCTGCTGATCCATGCTGCATTCCCTTCATTTTTTACTGGTGGAAATATGGTTGTCTTAGCACCATTTTTTGAAGGTTGTTCTTTCTCCCACTGAATGGGCTCAACATCCTCACCCAAAGTCAACTGACCATAAACCAGACTGAGTTTTATTGCATGTATTCACAGGTCTGTCCTTGTGTTGGCTCCACACTGCTATGACTGCTGTGGCTTTGTAGTAAGTTTTGAAATGAAAAATGTGAATCTTCCGACTTTGTTCTCCATTTTCAAGTTAGTTGTGTTACTCTAGACCCATTACAAGTCTATCTGAATCTGCAGATAATCTGTCCTCTTTCTTGGTTAAAAATTTTAAAAAAGCAGTTGGAAGGTTTACAGGGCTTGTGTTACAGCTATAAACGACTCTGGGGAGGACTGATATCTTAATAGTATTACTTCCTGGCAACCCACTCCCCCCAAAAAAAATCAATCTGCCATTGAAAACCCTAACAATGCCAGAGAAGCACTGACAATAGTGTTTCCCCTGTTGTACAGAGGGTCGCTATGAGTCGGATACCAACTCGACGGCACCTAACAACAACAACATGAACATGGGATGGCTTTGTATTTATTTAGTCTTTAATTTCTTTCAATAATGTTTTATAGTTTTCACTACATCCTTTATTAAATTTATCCCTAAGTTTTTATTTTATTTTTGATGCTATTGTAAATGTAAGCTTTTCTTAACCTCATTTTCAAATTGTTCATTGAAAGTATATAGAAATGCAATTGACCTTTATTTATCTTACAACTTGATGGATTTTTATGTGTTTTGATGGCCTTCTTGTGAATTCTTTAGAATTTTCTATAATCAAGATCATATCATTTGTGAATAGAGATATTTTATTTCTTCCTTTCCAATTTAGATGCCCTTTATTTCTTTCTCTTATCTAATTGCTGGAAACTCCAATAAGTAAAATGCTGAATAGCAGTGATGAAAGTGAGTAGCTTTACTTCCTTTCTGTGTTTAGGGGGGTTACTTTTAGATTTTCAGCATTGTCTACAGCATTAGATGTAGGTTTCTCATAAATGCACTTTATTGTGCTAAGGAAGTTCCATTCTATTCATAGTTTTGAGAGTTTCTCTCATTAAAGAATGTTGGATTTTGTCAAATGCCTTTTCTATGACAATTAAGGTGACCATACAGGATTTTAAGGTGACCATATAGGATTCTATGCCAATTAAGGTGACCATATAGGATTTTTCTATGCCAATTAAGGTGACCATATAGGAACACACAACTGGTGTGTGTTTGTCCAGTTGATCTGCCACTCCATAGTTCCATCTGCTCTACTAATGTGGTGTATTATATTGATTAATTTTATTATGTCGGATTACCTTCACATTACTGGCATAGATTTCTCTTGGTCATGGGGTATAATCCTTTTAATATGCTGCTTAATTTGATTTGCATCTATATTCATAAGGGACCTACATTCATATCACACAACATATTGCATCTATATTCATACTGGTCTGTAATTTCTTTTTTTGTGATGCTCTGTCTGGTTTTGGTATCAAGATAATTCTCACCTTATATAGTGACTTTGTAAGTGTTATTTCCTTTTCTATTTTTGGAGTTTGAGAAAGATGGACATGAATTTTTCTTTAAATGTTTGATAGAATTCAGCAGTGAAAATATCTAGTCTTCAACTTTTCCTCATTGAGGGGTTTTTGATTATTGATTTAATCTCTTTGTTACCAGCCTGCTGAGATTTTCTATTTCTTTTTGAGTCAATTTAGGTTATTTTTGTGTTTGTAGGAATTTTCCCATTTCACCAATTCCTAATTTTCTTGCATATAATTGTTCATAATTTTCTCTTGTAATTCTTTTTTATTTCTGGTTGGTAGTTATGTCCCAACTTTCATTTTTTATTTTTGCTATTTCTGTCTTTCCTCTTTTTGTTTTTGTCAGTCTAGATAAATGTATTTGTCTGTTTTCTGTTCCAATAACAAACTTACTAGAGGTTGTTTCCTTTATAAAGGAAAGAAATTTACTTTACTCACTGTTTTGGGTGTCTAAGAGCATAGAACCAGCTTCTGCTTGTCTCTGGTGAAGGCTTCCCTGGCTACACCAAAACATGGTGGGAGCACTTGAAAGAGGAGAGGTCACATGTTTGGCCAGGAAGACAGAGGGGCCAGAGGCCAGGCTCACTCTGTCATGTCACCTCGCTCTCTGGAGAAGTGGCTCACTCCAGAGGCCAGCTTTAACCCCTCCCAAGGGTGACACTTTTAATGACCTAACCTCCTTCCTCTAAGCCCTCCTGTTAAAGGTCCCACTTGCTCAGTACCATTGTGCCGGGGACAAAGCTTCCAGCACACGAGATCTTGGGAACATGCAAGCCACATCCGAACCATGGCACAGCCATGACACTACACTGACCAATGGACTAATCTACTGAAAACTGATTTGCCAAAAGGCAATTTTTAAAAAATCTATTTGCTAAAGACAGAAATTACTAGATGAACCATTTGCCAAATTTATTAATTTAAGAAACATTTGTTTTTTTGCTGATAATAAAGCTTACGTATATTGACTAGGATAGGTTTTCTTGTTTGGTTGTTTTTTTTCTTTTTCTTTCTTTCTTTCTCTCTCTCTTTTCTTCTTTCTTTCTTTCTTTCTTTCTTTCTTTCTTTCTTTCTTTCTTTCTTTTTTCTTTCTTTCTTTCTGTCTTTTTGTACTAATGTTTGGACCCAGGGTCTTTCTCATGCTAGGCAAGTGTTCTATCACAAATCTGCACCCGCAGCCCTTTTAAACTTTTTATTTTTGAGACAAAGTTTCACTAAGTTGTGCCTCTGGCCCCAAATCTGTGGGCCTCCTGCCTCAGCCTCCTAAGTTGCTGGGATGACAGGTGTGCACCACCACACTGGACCTGAAAGGATAGTTTTAACAATTTCTAAAGATGTCTGTATGGGCTGGGATTTAGCTCAGTTGGTAGAGTGCCACTCTGCAGTCTCTGAGGTCCCGAGTTCGATTCCCAGCACTGCAAAAATGGGAGAAGGACGTGGCAATCCACTCCCGAGGCAATCCCGAAACAATCAGCCATTGAAAACCCTATGAGGGTTGCTATGAGTCAGACACTGACTCGATAGCACCTAACAACAACACAACAACAAAGATGTCTGTGAAGATGTAGTTGACTGCCTCTGATGACCTAACTAACCACCGTCCCCTCAGTCCCATCTCTTGAAGATCTCACTGTCTCAGCCCTGCTTGCACTGGGGCGTGTGAGTGCTGGTGTGTGTTCATCCAGTTGATATGCCACTCCATAGTTCCACCTGCATGTTAACCAAATGCAGGTTAAAAGTATCTGGAAAAAGTTGCATCAGTACTGAACATATAAGGCTTTTTTCTTGTCATTATTCCTCGAACAATTCCATATAACATTTGCATTGCAGTAGGTACTATAAGCAATCCAGAGATGATTTAAAGTATATGGGAGGGGGTGCACAGGTTACAGGTAAATACCAAGCCATTCCATATAAGAGTCTTGAGCTTCAGTGGGTTTTGGTGTTAGGGGCAGGGGTTCCCGGAACGTGTACCCTTGCTGATACCAAGGGGATCCTGAACCAAATCCCAACTCTGGGCAAGGCACTGTCCTCTGCCTCCCTGGTCATTGTGCAGGTGTACATGCACTTTCCTCATTCTCCAGTTCTGTCCACGGAAATGTGCTCCTCTTCCATCATGTGTTTAAAATGTCTGCCATAGCTGGGCGCAGTGGCTCATTCCTGTAATCCCAGAAACTCAGGAGGCGGAGGCAGGAAGATCGCAGATTTGAGGCCAGAGGCAGGGTGTAACTTAGCAAGACTCTGTCTCCTGATTAAAAAATAAAAAAGCGCTTGGAAGTGCAGCTCAGTGGCATCGTGCTTGCAAAGTATGTGCAAGGCCCTGGGTTCAGCCTCCCAGTACTGGAAAAAAAATAGGTCTGTCATATTTTGCCTAGCTTTTCTGAAGTGTGTATGTGCATGTGTGTTCACATACACACAAGGTGGAAGTTTCCAGAGTCTACAGGACACAGCATTGCTGAAGCAGAGTCCACTGTGTCCCTTCTGTATACAGGATGCTGAGGTTGCAGCAGGAAGCCCACTCACTGGCTGGGGGCAAACTTGAGATCTCAACCCAGGCCCCTGACATTCAGTCCAGGGCTGCCTCCTGAGCTCATGGTGGATGAACTGCCTTTGAACATTGAATGCTGTCATTTACAGAGTGGCTTTGAGGAGAATGGTCTCTGAACTCCTGGTCTGGGACTCTATAGGTATCTGACTCTGCCCAGTGCCAGGGTCCTGGCATCTGCCACACGCACATGTCCAGTGGATGCTCCCAGCCACTATTACAGAGACACCACTAATGCCATTTGCAGACAAGGTCACTGAGGTTCAAAGTGGCAAAACAACCCCCCTTCACTGGGTCGGCACACGGCAGAGCTGGAGCATGAACTGATCTTCTTGTCCCCTTTCCTGGCAGTCTCCACAGCAATGCTTGTGTCCACGTCTTGTACCCTGGCAGGAGACAGCTGTGAGATGGAGCAGGTGCTGCAGACAGGAGCTTGAGCTCAGAGACAGCCTCAGCCTGAGGAGTGACATCTTGGCTCAGTTCTGCTTGGGCTCATCCAGCTCCATCCGTCCTTTGGGCAGAAGAAGCAGGCACCTCCCACAGGCTGGAAACATGGGTCCTGGGAGGTTTGTGCAGGAAATCTGAAAGTAGATCAGAGAGATGACACCAGCCTTCACCTTCCCCCATGGGTATGTGGGCAGAGCATGCAGTGCTGGGCTCCTCTCTAGCCTGTTTCCTTGCATATCAAACAGGACCATGTGATTTGCGCTCTCTCTCTCTCTCTCTCTCTCTCTCTCTCTCTCTCTCTCTCTCTCTCGATACTGGGGAGTTGAACTTAGGACCTTTGGTATTTTTTGCAAGTGCTAAACCACTGAGCTACACCCTCAGCTCCTTTTATACCTTTTATCTTGACACAGAGTCTTGCTAAATTAAGCAGGCTGCCTCTGGCCTTGAACTTGTGATCATTTTGCCTCTGCTTCCTGAGTTGTTGGGATTACAGGTGTGAGCCCAGCTTGGTCTGTACCTTCTCTCTCTCTCTCTCTCTCTCTGTCTCTCCATATTGGGAGGTTGAACCCAGGACCTCGCACATTCTTTGTAAGCAATCTACCACTGAGCTGTACTCCCAGCCCCCTTTTTATTTTTTTTATCTTGAGACAGAGTCTCTCTAAGTTGCTGCCTCTGGCCCTGAGCTTGCTTTCCACCTGGCTCTACCTCCTGAGTTGCTGGGATGACAGGCATGTGCCACAGTGCCCAGCTTGCTCCGTAATTTCTCTTATGTCCATGTCCTTGTGGTTCCTGTTTCCTCAAGTGCTGAGAAGCTGCCAGTGTAGAGGCTGGGAACATCAGGAGTGGGGCAGGGAGCAGTTATCAGGTATAGTGACTATTGGGAACCTTCAGAATTATGGTGGTGCTGGGCTGGAAGGAGCCATGGTTTGGGGAGTGGCAAATCACTTTGACCTTGCTCCCCTACCAGGTGGCTTGGTTGTGGCTGCCTGGAGCTCTGTGTTGAGAGAGATCCTGAAGACTAACGTGGCCTCAGAGGGCATGGGGGCTGCATGTGGATTCCAATGCCCACCTCAGAGGAGGCTGTGGGTAGGGTGGAGTCTACCTCATGTCCGTAGACAGAAGACATAGAACAGCATTGAGAAGGGCAGGTCTGCAGGCCTCCTGCCCCACCCCAAGCCTCTGGAGGGCTGCAGGCCTCTTGCAAGTGCAGGCAGGTCCCACAGTGGTGGCCCCGTCCGCCCGGGGAGGGCGGGTTAATGTGGTGTTACATATTGCATGAGGCAGCCTGCTGATGAAGCACACCGGTGATGCTTGCTTACAGGCAGCCCCAGCTCCAAACAATGCCCAGAGGAGCCCATTAGCTCGGCTCAGTAGGTCGATCGGCACCTTGGGAAGGTCTGGAGGGGCCAGCACAGGGCTGAGGCGGAGAGGCTGCCCTGGATGCCACATGCCGGGGGAGGAGGGCAGCTCCCAGGCACAGTCTTTTCTGATGTCACCTTAGCCACATGCTCTCTGGAGTACAGCTGGGTGGGGCTGCAGATTCAGGGCCAGCAAATGTAATGATGTAAGTGGTCCCTGTGCCCAATAGTGGGTGGTAGATTCAGCTTCATGATCGTGGCCATGCCAGGACTTGCCTTGCCTCAAGACACCCACTTATGCCTGGGGGTTTGCCTTACTCCACTCCCCCGCCACCCCCCGAATTCCTGCAGCCTCGAGCTTTGCTGCCTCTATTACCCACTGAGCCTCAGCTCTGCCCAGTGACCTCAGATACCACTTGCCATGACTGTCCTCACTAGGGGGCAGACATGCAGGCCTATCTTACTCTCTTGGACATATTGGCCTGCTGGATCCATCTTGTACAGAGCCATCCATGGCAGGTCTCCAACCCTGGCTGGCCGTGTTCCTCAAGCCTGGAGGTGACTTTGTGTGGGCCTATTTGGACACACAGACAGGTGGAGACCTATCAGGTGGTGAGGCAGGCAGTTCTGGGGGTCCCTGGTCATCTGGTACCCCAGACTTGTCCTCCAGACATCTCCTTGGAGTTAACCAGGGTGATAGTGTGCACGTTTGTGTCCAAGAGCACCACTAACAGCAGAAAACAGAGGCCCCTGGGAGGACACCCACCTTCCCCCTGCAGTTGCTCCACCTGTCACCAGTCTGAGCTACCCAGGTATGGGGGGTTGGGCTTAGGCCTGGCAGTGAACATGGGCAGGAATGGGGGTCTTTCCTCATGGACTTGTGACAACCCTCCCAGACCCTCTGAGAAGGAGGTTTGGGGTTAAGCTCTCAGGCTGGCATCTCTGAGCCACCAGTTCAAGGAAGAGATGTTGGTTTCTGAATTTGAACAAGCAACAGGACGAGTGAGGGTGCAGAAGGAGGCCTGAGCTCAGCTGTCCCCTGCTGGAGGCTTGTGGCCAGGACACGGGCTCCTCTTCCAGGGGCGACCGGTGCCCAGGGCCTCCTTCCCAGTGCCCTGAAGGGCTGCTGCCTTGTGGTCTGGCTCAGGCCCATGCTCCTTGGCCTCTCTCCTTAGTGTGGCCCTCAGTGCAGCGAACACGTGCAGGCTGCAGTACCCAGTACAGAGGCTCTGGGGACCTCTGACCTACCAGAATTTCTAGAATCAGGAGACCTCGAGACCAGCCCCTGCCAAGCACCACCCTCACTCTCTGGAACATGGCTTGAGCCATATCAGATCACCACACAAGTGCCATCAGCACTGTCTTGGAGGGGCTCCAGCCCTGGCCTGGCCCACGGAGGAGGGTGCAGTGCAGCCATCGTTCTCCTGTCTCCAGATATGATCACAGTCAATAAAAGCGTCTCCATAGTTCACTAAAGTGAATGATGGAGGGTCTGGCCAGAGGCATCAAAGTGCCAGGAGCCAATAGGAGTCTCTGGGGAGGGTGGAGCCTGGAGAGGAGCCAGGGACAGGCCTACAGTGGGGCCATCAGACCCTCCTGTGGGAGCAAGGAGGCTGACCACAGCAGGATGCTTGCTCAAGGGTGGGCCGGCCTGCCTGTCTCCATGCAGCCAACCCTAGACTCCACTTTTTGGTTGGGGACTACAGTGGGTGACGATCTCATCATAGGGGTTCTGGCAGACCTTGTGGAGCTGAGGGCACCTCTGAGCAAGATGCTAGCTCTGCAACATTCCAGCCTGGAGCAGAGGGGCACTGGACACAGCTGGGGCCCTGGCAGGGCCAATTTGCAGGAGAAAACTGGTTCCCCTCTGCACCCTTTGTCAGCTGGACCCTCAGTAGGGTGGTGATAGTGTCCTGCTGAGGACCCAGTTAGGAGACTCAAGGGAAGTGGGGATGGGGACAACACTGCCCAGAGGCTGGCCCTGGGAGGGAGATCTCTTCTTCCTGTTCTCTACTGGGACCTGGGTGCTCTGGCTTCAGAAAAGCCCTCCCTGGACCAGGACAGTCCAGACCCCCAGGTCTGGGGTGCTGTGGACAGCCTCTCCTATAGCCATCCTGCCACAGGGCCAGCCCATGGGTGCCATTACCAAGAGGGACATGGAGGAGCTCATAGCATAGAATTGCAGATATCAGGGCTGTAGGGTTTGGAAGCACTTCACTCCCCTGGGGGGCCACAACTCCTGCATGCAGGAAGCTCTGAGATGCCAGGAGGGGCCCCAATGGGGCAGACCCTCCAGCAGCAGGTGTGAGCACTCCAGAGTCCTGTCCAGCCCTGGAGGGTCAAGCCTTCCTCTTTCCCTTCCCTCCTGTCCCTCGAGGCTCAGGTCGGAGGCTCCCCTTCTTCCTCTGCCTCTCCACCCAGCCTGGTGCTAATGGGGTGAACAACCATTAGGGCTGATGACAGGAACTGCCGCTAAGGAGACGGCCTTTGATCTCAGGGCTGTAGGAAGCAGAGGGGTCAGGAGGAGGGGAGGCCCACCTGACAGTCAGAGTTGACAGGCTCCAAACGCTGACCAGGTGGGGCCAATGAGGGGTGGGAGGGCAGTGTTGGGGATCAGGTCCCTGGTCCTGCACAGGGCTAACTTCAGGGGAAGGGCCCAGGCCGGGTGGTCATAAGAGGCATCCTAAGGGACTCACTGTACCCCAGGATGCTTTGGCCAATCCCAAGAGTCTGCAGGTCATTTGTTTCAGACCCTTGGGGAGCTCTCCCTGCCCAGCAAGGGCTGGCCTGTAGGTGTTGGCCTGAGGCGCGATGCTGCACAAGGTAACCTGAGGCCTCTCCCCCACTAGGTTAGGCCTTCATCTCTGGCCGCCTTGCCAGCAAGTCATTGGGCAAGATCCTCAGCAGCCACCTCAGCTGCTTTCCCAGGAAATCTGGGGCCCTGCTCCTTGTCTAAGGCATGCATGTCCCCCTGACGCAGTCTGCACTGAAGGGGGCCCTAAATGCCACCAGGAGGGGCTGGAGGCCCAAGCTCTAAGTTGCAGGCACCCCCTCTTCTCCCAGCACAGATAACCTAGGGAGCCCAGCATCCAGGCTGCCCCTGCCCAGCTCGCCCAGGTTTGCCCTCATGGGTGTACGTCAGCAAGGCTGTGCTCAGGCCCCTGCCCAGCGGGGTGTGATGCCACAAGCAGGCATCCCTAACTAGCCTCTCATGAGGGCCCATGCACGTGGGGCCAGTGCTTTGCTGAGAAACGGAGCCTTGCCCCACTGGCTGGCAGCTGGATGAGAGGTCCTCTGGGCCTCAGAATTGTCTGGCGCACAGTGGCCTTTCTGTCCTCCCCAGCTCTGCAGACCCTCAAAGCTTGGCCCACGGCAGGGCCAAGGGAACATCTTGCCTGGTGGGAATCCCTGCTGTGAAGTGTGCTAGGATCCCCAGGCCCAGGAGGACTGAGACCAGCCTCAGCTGTTCTCCCAGGACACAGGGGTCTACACAGAGGCTGCCCCCCAGGCCAGGTCCCAAGTGTCCTGGTGACAGCCCTCCTGAGATCTGGACATGAACATCGCCTCTCCTGGTCCAGGGAATGCTGAAGCTGGGTCATCGGGAGGGTGGGTCAAGCACAGACAGCACCAGGATTATCAGAGAGAAGGCAGGAAGGGGTGCGGAGATAGGAGAAGCAGAGAAGAAAGTAGAAACAGGGAAACAGACAGATGAGGAGGCAAAGGCAGAGAAGGAAGCCGGGGAGAAAAAGGAGGGATCAGGGGAAAGAAGAGAGAGGCTTGGGCAGCACTGGTGGGCTAGAACCAGCTGGAGTCTAGTGGAGAGGCTTGGGTGGTGTGGGGACAGAAGGTGGGGGATGTGGATGAGTTGTGGGTGGGCAAAACTTCAGCCACTTCCCAGGGCATCCCGCCCACTGCTGTCAGGCAGAGCATTTCCAGGGGCCTGGGGGAATGACTTGGGCCTGTGGTTTGGAGCCCTCCAGATCCCTGCTTTGCTGCTGTAACAATGATGGGTCGGGCCTTAGCGGTCAGAGCTTGCGCCAATTTCAGAGGCAGCCACTGTGGCTGGTGGGAAGTGGGTTTCAGAGCCAAAGTTGTCAGGGTGCAGTGAGGAGGCTGGGAGTGTAGCCCTCTGCTCTGGGCTGGGCAGGCCAGGGGCCCGAGTTGCTGGCCATGACCTCAGAGCCCTAATTTGGAAAATAGGATCAACTCACCCCACAAATGGGCCCTGCCACCCCCAAATTAGACACGACAGGGCCCCCAGGCATGAGAACACATTCACAGGGCCTGGGTGGGCTGGCAGGTTTGGTCAAGGGCAGGCAGGGACACGCCAGGGCCAAGGGTGCTGTGGCGAAGCCTGCTGGCCACTGTGGCCTGCTTGGCCGCCTGGATGAGGCCTCTTTAGGGGTCACAGGCAAGGATCATGGCAGCTGGCTTGATGGGATCACTATAGGCAATGCCAGCCTTGAGTCACATTTCTAAGGAGGAAGTCACTCAAGCCATCAGTCCGTGTTCCAGTGCCTGGCCTGGTTGGCTGAGGCTTGGGAAAGCTGGTGATTTTCTCTCTGCACAGTGACGTGGGAAATGGCATCTCCTAGGGTGGCGGGAGGGGAGGAGAAAGTGTGCTGAGTCTTCCAGCCTATGCTCCCCAGAAAGTGGAGCTGCTGTGGCATCTCAGATGGCCTGGGCCCAAATGTAGGCCCAATAGGGGCTGGGGCATCCGGGCCAGAGAGCTCCTGCCTGGCGCGTCCCAAGTTCTGTTGATATCCTGGACTCCAGGAAAAAGGAGGCTCAGCAGAAGCGGGCAGCTCGCTCCCACTGAGAAGCAGGAAGAGTCCCGGGGGGCAAGCGCTAGGCCATAAACTGAGGGAGGGTCCAGCAAGACCAACTAATGGTCCTGCAGTAGGAGAGGCAGACAGCTGGGATTCACAGGCGGACTTCCAGATCAATACTTGCGTGCTGATTTGCTGAAGAGGCTTTTATGAAGTTTAAGCAGAGTTCATTGTTAAATACTCTTATGTTCAAAGGATGTGGGCGGCCGTATTAATTCCTTTTCTTTTACAGATCAATAATTACATTGCTGATTTGCTTAAAAGGCTCAGGTCGAGGCAGGGGTGAAGGAAGCGAGCCTCACTGCTGCAGGGAGTGTGGCTAAAGGCCCAGGATGCACCCTAATGTGCCTAACAGTGACAAGGTGACAGTGGTACCCTGTATGGCAGGCAGCCCAGGGTCCTCTCCAGCACCCAGCTTTCCCCTGAGTTCAGTTTCCCTCTCTGGGAGCTGGACTCTCTGAGTGGATACTGAGGTTCTGGCTTCTATTGGGGTCATCTCCCTTGGTCTGGCTCCCAGGTGGATGTCCTGGCCACTTCTATTCTTCCCTATAACCCCAGGCCATGGGCCTGGATCAGAGGAGCTGGGAGAGGCCCCAAGGGAGCTGGGCCAAGGCAGGGAGGAGAAAGACAGCAGAGCCCCCACAATCCCCAGCCTGGCCGGCCTGGACACTGTCCTCTAGACAAGAATCAGAAGAAGGGAGTCTATACCCAAGTAGATGTCACCTAGCAGGCAGGAAGACAGGCCATTGTGGCTGTGAGCTTTCCCTAGCTTTGACTGCAGGCCTCATGGTTGCTGTGGGATGTTGTGAGGCAGAGGGAGTGTGGCTGCCATGTGGGCACCCCTGGAATAGGATCCTGAGCTATACCCATGTGAATGCTTGAACAGCCTGCAGGAGGTCCAGCTGGGGGACTCTGGTCACCTCAATTCACCCATGCTCAGAGACCACAGGACACATCAAAAACAAACAAACAAATAAACAAATAAACAAACAAAAAGAAGAAGAAGAAAAAAAAAAAAGAAAAGAAAAGAAAACCCAGGCAGGGTGATGCCTTTTGTCTGGAAGGTCTGGTGGTTCCTTGGCTAGGCCAGGACGTGGCTTATCTGTTGATGGCTGTGTAGGGCAGGAGCATCAGAGCTCAGTGAAGAGTGTCTGTAATTCATTAATCGTGCCTGCCATGGGCAGGGCAAGGGCAGTGGTGACAATATACGTCATATATTTTCAGCTTCACATGGATCACAGCCTGTTAGGCACTGAGAGCACTGCTTGAGGACCAGTTCTTGAGATCTCTTGGGAAAAAAAAGACACCTCCCGGCTTAGCAGCTCCTGGGCTCTCTCCTGACCCTGCTCATGAACACAGGTGCACAGATGCTGTGGGGAGGCCATTATGAATTCTATTTCATCTAATAGCCTGGTCAGGAAATGGAAGGGTATATTACAGATCATTAGTGGGTAAAGGAATTTGACAACCTTTGATCCAAGTTGGGAAAATAGATGGAATGAATTAATTCAGAGGCTTATGGAGGGAAGAAAAGTCATCCTTCAAGAGCAGTGACAGGCGGGGAGTTCACCCCTGGTGGGACTGATTCTGGGGAGGGTATGCAGCAACATCCCTGGGAGCAGAGAGGAAATGTGCTCACCTGTTCTGGCATGTGTCCAGATGTTTTGATCAGCACCAACACGACCCTTACTTCCCCTGGCCAGGGAACATGGGATGGCCAGTTCTTGGGGGGAAGGCACAAAAGCCAAGGGGACAACATGCTCACCTGGTGTCTCCAAAGGCCAGGCCTATGGGTAGTGCCTGGGAACTCAGGGCTGATCCATGTGGTTATGCCACACTGACCCTGTGGGGCCAGCCATGGGCCTCCTGGTGGAGCATTATGCCTGGCTCTCGGAGCCAACGTCCAGTCACAGATGTTTTTATCTGGGACATCCAGGAGGTAGACAAGAAGCATCTATTCTGACCTCCCTCACTAACCTGTGCACCCCACCCCAGCTGGCTGCAGTTCTGTCTGTCTGTTTTTCAGGCCTGGGTGATGGTTATTCCAACTCTGCACTCATGTAGAACAGAGCAAAGGCTGGTACCTTCCAGGTACCCCTGAACCTGGCTATGGCTTACCTCCCTGCAGTCCCTGGCCTGAGACCCTGTGACACCCCATACTGTTCTCTTCTGTCCACCTGCCTCATGACCACTTGACACATCCTGGGAGCCACAGCAATGCTCTGCAGCCTCTGTCACAGCCCACAGTGGCTGCCTCTTTGACCAGGTCTTGTTCTCCCCAGGGTGCCATACTTACTGGCCCCTCACTGATCTTTAAGATGCCAGGTGACCCCAGCCAGGGCTGTGGCTGTGGCTCCCCTGGCTGGTACGCTCTTCCTCAGATGTCTGCATGGCTCAGGGGTTGCCTTGGTTGGGCTGTCCTCACTGAGGCCTATAGCCCCTTGGGGCTGGGTCACACCCTGGAGCAGGTGGATATTGGTGACCTCTCCAATTCAGACTGAGGCCCAAATCCCTGGTGTGCTCATGGTAGGGGCGAGGCCATTAGGTCTTGAGTATGGGGCCTGCATGGATGAAACCAATGCCCTCATAAGAAGAGACATGAGAGAAACGGGGTCTCTCTCTCTACCATGGGAGAATGCTATGGCAATACTGTTGTCTGCAAACCAGGAGGAGGCCCTTACCAGAACCTGACCATGCCAGCAACTTGACGTTGGACTTCCAGCGCCCAGATCTGCAAGACATGTTGTTTAAGCCACCCAGCTATAGCAGCTTGCTTTGGTAGCCCAAACAGATGAAGACAGCCCAGAACGGCACCCACACATTGGGGGCCCACAACAGATATCTGTCAGGGGTAGAAAAGAGAAGGCAGGGCAGGTTGCACAGCCTTGGTGATGGGTGTGAGCCCAGGCAGCCGGGGGTCATGCTCTGAATCCATGACCATCCTGCCACTGGCCCCAGAGAAGTCCCCCAGCCAAGACAAGGAGCAAAGGAACTAAGATTTTGGAGGACTGTGGCAGTGCTCAGATAGGCCCCAGCCCAGGGTGGGGTATAGAGGTGAAGAGACGTCTGGGCGGGAGTCTCCCCAAAGCACAAGTGGTCAGTACTTGAGTAAGATGAGAGAGAGTAGCAGGCACTGAGACTGGGGAGTGTGAAGTGTCCAGGCCTGCCTGCGACTGAGGCGTCCCTATTCTCCCTGCCCATCAGAACAGACTGATGTTAGATCAGGTAGGTGTGCAGAGTGCTTCTAGGGCCCCTGTGTGCAACATGGAGGTGCAGCTTGGCTTGGCTGGGCCCAAGGTTGTGTGGCAGGAGAGACTGTCATAGAAATGGGTCAGAGGCAGGCGGGGATGGCCCCAGGGGTGTGCCCACCATCCTGGATCCCCACTGTCTCTCTAAGGCCTCGTACACACTGGAGGATTTCTAATGGAAGAGTTGCAACATCATTTTATGTATGGAGAGATCCGCTGGTACTGGGTGCAGGGTCAATTAGAAGAGAAACAGAATGCAGCAATAGGAAGGCAGCAAGGAGGGAGGGCCACATGCCAGGCAGGAAGGGGGAAACGGAGTCAGCAAAGGGAGAACAGATGTGGGGGAGCAGCTTGCCCACTCACAGAAGGTGTGGACTTGGGCATGTGTCCTTGTGTTTCTCATTCCCATTGTCCTTGTCTGTAAGATTGGCTCACAAGGGATTCTCCCCAAAGTGGTCGGGGTGCAGGGAGCCTTCCTGGGGCCCAGTGGCCCTGTCCTCCAGAAGGAACCAAGTACAGAGTGTCTCTGAGCCTCTGCCCCATTCAGCTCTCTGTCCTTTGCCTACCTGCTAATAGCTCCATGAGGGCAGAGTCTTGAGAAGTAATGAGCCCTTTCTCCAAGAACACCCTGTGCTTGGCTGTAACATGTCCTTGGTATGCAAGGACGCTGCATTCATTAGCTTCGAGTACACCATCATGTTGCCTGAGCAATTCCTCAAATAGAATTACTTCCCACAATTATCCTCTGAAGAGTCAGGCCTTGAGACATGGGTGAGAGGTGCTGGGAGGCCAGAGTCAAATCAAATCAGGACCCAGCTCGTGGGAGAAGGGTCTGCCACTGGGTGCATGTGGTGTACATGTAAGTGGGGACCTTCGTGGCCCTTAACTATGCCACCCCAGCAGAGAGAGGCAGGCATGCCATGCTTAGCAGGGTGTCTGACTAGTATGGATCAGTAGGGCGAGCTCTCTAGGAACATGGGAGAGGACTCTGCCCCAGGTCTGTTCTGCTCTGAGTGGGGCCAGCTCCACATGGCCTGGCAGCCCTGAGCCCTCTGCTCTCCCTGACTGCTTTGCACCAAACAGACAGAGCAGCTCAACATTGACAACACCGGGAAAAATCCCATCAAACTCTCTCCTACAGGCTGACTGCATCCCCTCACTTAATCCTTAAATGACTCCTCTGTGGCGACTAGGATTATCTTATTTTGCAGGCCTGTAAACTGAGGCAGAGAGGGCTATTTGGTCCTGCTCCAGACATAAAGGGGGCCTAAAAGTGACTGAGTCAAATCGCTGGCCATTGGGGTGGAGGGATGCCAGCGTGGGTACCTGGACGGACACCCACATGCACTCAGTGCTAAGAGCCCCACAGAGAGGCCCCTGGTTGCACCAGGTGCTCAGGGGCCAGCGGAGGGAGGGAAGGAAGCAGCCGGGGGAGGGGCAGCTTGGGAGAGGTGGGTAAAGGACAGATAGTTCTAAGCAGAGTGAGCCCAGTGTTGTGGTCAAGGGCAGTGGGAGGGATGTCTGCCAAGGGACGGAATAGGAGGCGAAGTCCAGGTGGGCAGGGCGCAGGGGAGCATAGGACAGTGAGGACAGCAGTTCTGCCCTCCAACCCCAGGTGACATTGGCCTTTACAGAGGCCCGATGCACATTTCACAATGTTCCGTGGCTGCAGGCGGGGGGAAAGCAGAGACCAAGAGGCTCAGAAAGAGAGAGAGGGCATGAGAGGGTGGCAGCTGTGACAGCTCAGAGAGGTCCAAGGGAGGAGGGCTGGTGGGACGTGCCCAGTGCACCCACTGCACTTGCGTGGGGAAGGTAAGTCAGCCAGAGCAGCTGCGTGTCCCGAAGTGGGCACCCAGGCGTCCTGGGGTCGGTGCGGGGCCCAGGGAATGAGGGCACGGAGTGGGGCTCCCCCAGGGCCTCCTACCTCAGCATCAGGGAGGCATCGTTCATGCAGGAGGTGGTCTGTGGTGGATCCCTGCGTGTTTGGCCTGTGAGGCGGACAGGGGAGCAAGGGGCCTGGAAAGGGCCCCAGAGACGTTAGTCCCAGGTGACACTGTCCAATACAGAGACCAGATGAGAGCAGGGGGCGGGCGACAGTCAGGACACCCTGACCTCTTCCGGCCAGGCGAGGAAGTCCGCCCGGGTGGAGCAGGAGGAGCCGGTTCCTGTGGGCCCATCTGTGGCAAGAGCAGGCCAGGCCTGGTGCTTCCCCAGGCAGTTCACACAGCCCTGCCTTTCCCCTGCCCAGGGGACCAAGGACATGCATCCTTCTGCTGCTTCTGACTCTGCTAAGGTGGGGCCCTATGTATGCCTGCCAGGCCAGAAAATGCTCCACTGTATTGTCTCTCCTTCGTCTCTGCATCCCATTGCACTTAGCAATAGTAGACACTGGGGTCGGATCAACAGTTACAATGAAATTCAATCAGCCAGGGCATTTTCTTATCTTGCTTCTGTTCAGAGTGGGCTTGCCGCCACTGGCGGAGGGTCCCATAATTCAGCACGCTCTACTCTGCGGGCTGAAAGGCACAAGCATGTCAGATTAGGATCGCGGTCAATATCTGCTTTATTGTCCTTCTACACCAGCACCGCAGAGCATGATCGATCGCCTCCCGGCTGCTGATAAGGAGCCGTAGCTCGGTCAGACAGGCCCTGGGGTGAGGAGCAGAGCACCCCAGCCTCCCCAGTCCCAGAGATCCAGTGCTCCTGCTTCCACTCTGCTTGGTGACTCTCAGGAAGGGAGGGGAGGGGACGATTTTGAGCAGCACCCACCAGTGGGGCAGGCCCTGGCTCTGGTCTGGGGGCTGGTGAGGGCATGAGATGGCACAGTGCCCCTGTCTACCAGCCCTGGGGCCCCCCAAGCACAGCAGAGAGTGAATGTCACCTAGAGCCATTGCTCTTATGTGCCCCCATCATTGTTGGGCCCCACCCCTAAGCACACACTTATCCCCACAGGATGCCAGCCAGTGCTGGCCTGAGTCCCAGCATCACCACCCTGGGGGCCCTCGAGCAGGGGAGCCAAGCCTGGACCCATGGGATGGAGCACTTTCCCCAATGGGGTGGGGAGAGGTTAAGTGAGGCCCTTGTCCCACGTCACACTCAGCTGTGGCAGAGCAAACCTGCCGCTGCTGGCAGCCACAGGGACCTTGGATGCAGTCTACAACACTGCTGTGCTAGGACACGGGTGGCAGACCCTTTCATGATTTGTTTCATTTGAGATGGTTTTTTGGTTTTGCTTCACCCTCCAGCCCTAACCCTCCCCTGTTCCCCATTAGATAGAATCTGTGGCCTCTCTTGATGTGACAATGTGCCTTCCACTGGCTGGTGTCCTGCTCTTTCAGGGCCCTGTGCTTGTCCTGTGGCACACAGCACACAGAGCTGACTGGCGGCTGCAGTTGAACCCCTACCCACCACTAGCAGAGCTGGAGACTAGCCAGGGTGTTCCAGAAATCCTTAGAGGGACTTGGAGGGATGCTTTTATTCTCATTTCATAGGTGAGGAAATAAGACTCAGTCTCCTGGTCCATTGCCATAAGGCCTCTCCTTCTCTGCTAAGGGGTCATCTCTTCCAAGGGGATCGGGCCACAGTTAACAATAGTGAATAAATGTTGGCACTTGGGGCACCTCCGGGCAGGTGTGGTTTTTGTACTGTCTGTCCAGCCTGGGAAGCGCTTAAAAGACACCTTTGCTATGTGTGACTCCCCGCTTCTTTCCCTCTTCAGGCCAATGCTCCAGCCTGAGAGACCTGTGCACACCGAGGTGGGTAATAGAACTGACTCTGTTTTACCTGTGAAACTGGCCATCCCTGCATGGGTAAGGGAGGTGG
Source organism: Pedetes capensis (assembly GCA_007922755.1). Taxonomy (NCBI): domain Eukaryota; kingdom Metazoa; phylum Chordata; class Mammalia; order Rodentia; family Pedetidae; genus Pedetes; species Pedetes capensis. The sequence continues at coordinate 99,684 of VMDO01003450.1, read as the reverse complement.
AAGGGCCTTTACCTGGATCCCCTGAAGCCTGCGTTGCCCCTCCGGAGCTGCTCTACTCAGAAGCAGGAGGCACCTCACATGTGGCCAGGTGTGTGGCTGCTGGGTTTCATCCTCTGCTTAGCAGAACTGTCTGGCTCAGATGCAGCCTTGGCAAGGTGCAGAGGCGCCGAGAGGCACTGCTCACCTAGTTCCAGGTATAGACTCTTCAAACAGAGGAATGGCCGTGAAGGTGGCTTTTATTCTTTTTTCCATTAAAAGACCCCTCTGGAGCTCAAGAGAGGCCTGGCCTCACTGCCTCTTGGTGCTGCCCCCTGCGGAGGCTCTTATTCCCACTCTGGGTCCCCTCCACACAGTGCTTCTCACACTGGAACAAGCACGTCCATTAGTTGTCATAGCAACCAAGGTTGGGCGAAGTCATTTTCTAGAAGGGCCCTGTGCAAATGATGGCATTATACCAACTTATTGCCAATCTTTTTAATTAAAACATTTTGCTTTCAACTTGGCTAATGGCCGAGATCAGTAAACAGGGAGGATTGAATTACTGATATGGAAGCTCCCCCATCTTATAACAGGCTTTGTGACTGGTGGGGCCACAGTAAGGCAGGGGAGGGCTGCTGGGGATGCCACCCAGGGAAGAGCTCTGAAAGGACAGGCATTTAAAGAAATTTCTTTAAAATCTCTTGAAGGACATAGTGAGCTTCTAGAGTTATGACTACAATTTGGTTTCCAGGAACTATGATGTTACAATGCTGGCTCTTCAATTTCTGTTTAATTAAGTTACCTGGTTGGACACCTGGAAGCAGAACTGGGTGTGAGGCTGACCCATGAACTCTAGTTTCCACTTGCCCCAGAGGCCTGGCCTCTTTTCTAAGAGAGGTAGGAGGAGGGAATGTTGGCCGCTGTGCTCCAGGCAGTTTAAGCATCCTTTGACACAGGCCCCAGGAGAGCTTCCCTTCAGGGCAGCTAGAGCTGATCAGAGCCAGGAAATGCCCTCAGAGGGCCTTATGTAGTAGGGAAAAACAAAGGTCCCCAGGAGAAGATTCTCACCCTGCCAAGGTCACACAGGGTGACTAGAACTTAGCCCCTGTACCAAGCCTTCTCTTACATTATGAGTCATTCCAATTATAGTCATTGCCATCACTTCTTCCAGCCTATACCACACCTAGGTGTGAACTGTGTCTATTTTCAAAATGAAATTTCCTAGTCATTAAAATGTCCTTGAGTGTGTGTGAGAGATTGTTTGCATGAGTATATGCATAGGTGAATGTGTTGTGTGCAAGTGTGTATTTGTGTGAGTGTATATGTGAGTTAACATGCTATACCTGGGCACGGTGGCATAGACCTGCAATCCCAAGGACTCCTGGGACTAAGCAGGAGGATCATTAGTTTGAGGCCAGAGGCAGTCTATGTAACTTATTGTGACCCTGTCTCAAAAATAAGAAATAAAAAGCCAGGCACAGTGGTGCATGTCTATAATCCCAGCGGCTCGGGAGGCAGAGGCAGGAGGATCACAAGTTTGAGACCAGAGGCAGTCTGCATAACTTAGTGGGACCCTGTCTCAAAAAAGTAAAAAAAAAAAAAAAAAAGGGCTAGGGGTGCAGCTCAGTGGTCCAGCACTTGCAAAGCATGCAAGCATGAGGCCCTGGGTCCAGCCCCCAGTACCACACACACACACACACACACACACACACAAAAAAAAAAAAAAAAAAAGAAAGAAAGAAAGAAAAGAAAAGAAAAGGAAAAAAAGTGGTTGGGTGTGTGGCTCAGTGGTTGAGCGCTTGACAGCATGCACATAGCTACGGGTTTAGCCCCCAGAACTACCAAACAGCAGCAACAACAACAACAAAAAGAAAAAAGAAAGAAAAAAGGAAAGAAAACATGTTGCTATGGGTGTAGCTCAGCTGTACACAGCTTGCCTAGCATTTTTGGGGATATGTGTTCAATCCCCAGAATCACACAACAAACAAAATGCTGGGTATGGTGCCATACACTTATAATTCCAGCACTCAGGAGGCAGAAGCAGGAGGATCATGAGTTCCAAGCCAGCCTGGGCTACATAGCAAGACTCTGCACCCCCAAAACAAAAACAAAACAAAACAACATGTGTGAAGTGTACAGATGCATAAGTGTGCCTGTTACATGAACATAATCAGAGATATTTCTAGACTCTTTGCTCCTGAGAGCTGGAGACTAGTTAGGGTTTCTGTAACAGAGCAGAACTTGATTCCTCATGAATGAAACAGACATTACAGATGGCACCTAAAATCAGATCATAGAGAAAAGTAAAAGGATCAAAGGTATACCCAGAAAACCTAGAATGAAGCATTTAAAAAGCTGACATGGTAGTACGAACAGTGGACATAACAGAATGTGAGGCAAGAAGAATTAATGAGGTTAAAGAGGGCACTACAGTTATTTTTGCCAGTAAGAATCACTGACCATGAATTTGTGTGCACTTAATGATATAATTTTGAAGCAAGAAGAAACTGACAAATTTGCCACCTTAGTAGAAGCTTTAAAATATAAGAAATGGATAAGTAAAGAGAAAAAAGTATACTAAGTAAAAAGAAAACACATTGTGTGAGATTTCAAAGAATGCTATCATATAGTCTGTATTCCCTGACCACAATGTAGTAAATTGGAAATCAAGAATTAAGAAGTACTTACAAGAAAGTATGCTTGGAAATTTATGAATGACCTCACAAATGGCTGAAATCAAGATGGAAATTTCAAATCATTCAGCATTGCAGGACAATGCTAGTATACAGCAAAACTTGTAGAATGCAGCTAATGTAGTATTTAGAGAAAATGTATAGCTTTTTAATATGTACATTAATTAAACAGTAAGAACAATTTAAAGGTATTTAAAATAAAAAGGTAAAGAAGGACTAGTGAGCAGAAATTAATTTTAAAAATCTTAAAAGAAACAAGAGCATACATAAATCCCAAGACTATTCCCAATATTTTAATCCCAATGAAGTAGGTAAGTAAAAGGACTCTGAGCAGATTACTTTCCTCTAGTGCTCAGGGCAGTTGGACACTGTCTAAGGCCCTGTAGCTCAGACTGCCTGTGTTCTGCAGAATAGTGACATTAATCTCGCCTGCCTGTGTCCTGCATTCTTCACAAGAACAGAGGACAAGCAAAGAAAGTTAGATGACCAAGTGCTTGGTCAATCATGAAGACCCAATTTGTGGGAGATTCAATTTGAAGTGACATGTTACAAGTTTAATGCCAATGAGCACTAGCCCAGCTCCTTAGTCACTCAGAATGTTGAGTGAACACCCACCGTGAACTATGCCTAGCATGGGTGGGGAGAAATGGAGCCTGGAGTTTGTATCCTTCCCGCTAAAGTGTGAAGAAGAGACCCCACAGCTAGGCATGCACTGCCTCGTAAGATAAAGGCCTCTGTGGCTCAGGTGTTCAACTGTACCCTCTAATCCACATCACTGCCCTTTCTTACCTCAGAGTCTGTTCAGGTGCTCTGGCTCCAGGCTCTCTAGGATGCAGAAGTTTCCTCCAAAGGCCTTCCCTCAGGCATCCCAATAACTTGTTGTTGTTGTTAGGTGCCCTCAAGTCAGTGTCTGACTCATAGTGACCCTACTTACAACAGATGAAACACTATTGTTAGTGCTTCTCTGCTATTAATAGGGTTTTCAATGGCTGATTGTTTTTTTGGGAGTGGGTTTCTGGGTCCTTCTCCCAAGCCTACAGCACCTGGTGTTCCCAGGCAGTCTCCTATGCAAGTACTAACAAGGCTTAGCTTCTGAGATCTAACAGGATCAGAGGCCACAGTGGTATAGCTGCAGGCTCCCAGTAACCAGTCTTCATAAAATGTCACCCTGTCCCAAGCTCATTGTGTTAATCAGCTTTCTGTCACTGTGATAAATATTGGAGATAAGGTTTATTTTGGCTCATGGTTTCAGAGGCTTTAGCTCACTGTCACTTGGGCCTGGGAGTTTGACCCTACGATGACACAGGAGATCATGGCAGGAGTGTGTAGGAAAAGAGAGTACTTTACCCCATGGTGGACAGGAAGCAAAATGAAAAGGAGACGGAGGGGTTGGGGTCTCCCCAAGCCTCCCTCAGGGGCTTGCTCCCAATGACCTCACTTCCTACTGCTAGGCTCCGCTTCCTAAAGGTCCCATCCCTCCCCACAGGGCCATAGGCTGAGGACCACACCTTCAACACATGGGCCTTTGGGGGACACTTCCAAACCATAGCCCTCCTGACCTCATGTTTTTCCCAGAAAAAAGAATTCCCTCCTTGCCCATTAGTCCCTCCCTCCAATTCATGGATAGGGGTGATTAAGGCTCAAGAATGATAAATACCATGGCCAAGACCCTGAAGCAGTGCAGTGGTTGAAGGTGTAAACTGGGCACACTGACACCCAGCCACTGGCCCTGCCCCCCACAGACAGAAGGGAAGCCCCTTCCCCTGGAGCCCCCTGCAGCACTCCCCTCCCCACACCCTGCTTCCTAGAGGTGCCTCACTGCTCCATCAATCTAATCCACCAGCAGATGGGCGAGCTGGCAGCTGAGAGCTGAGAGTGGAGGACCTGGAGCACTGCATTAACCCTGATCCATTTCCTGCCTGGAATTCTCACTGTGCTTTACAGCTGCCTCAGGAAGCTGCGGTCACAGTAACAGTCCCAAGTCCCATCAATCCTCCGTCAGCAGAGATTGTCCACAGGGAGACTGCGGGCAGGCAGCGGGCAGGGGGATCTGGCTTCTTCCCCCTGATATATGTGGCAACAGAGACCCTGACCATCAAGCCCCTGGGATTTTCTCATCTGCCCATGGTGTGTCCTCAAAGTGAACGTTAATCAATACCGTAGATCTGATCCTGGGTTTTGACCAGATGGCAACCTGGTAAAATGACCTCATTGTGCTCGCGGAGGTTGCGGTGCTCACGGGCTGTGGGTTAAGCTGGGTAGTCCTCTGTGCTGGCAGGGATTGGGGGCTGAGGACAGCTGGGACATCTGAGAGCCATTCCCTCTGCCCAGCAGGCCCACATCCCTGCATGTGGGCATTCCCTCTTAGGAGACTTGCTGTCTGCCTCAGGGTCAGGGGCTCTGCTCTGCTCCTGCTGGGCATGGCCAGGGCTGCCAGGCCCTGAGGGTGTCTCTGTGTGTGCCCCAGGGATGGGGCTTGGCAGTGCCCTTCTGTCCTGCCCTGCAGGAGCATTCTCATGGGACACTTCTTGGGGCCCCAGCAACACCCTAAACCTCAGTTTCTACATCTGGGAAATGGCGTGGAGCCTCGCCCTGCCCAGGGAGTTGCAGCCGGCCCTGGGGTTGTGGGAATGGAGAAGTAGATTGTGTGGCCATACTGCTGGGACCTTGGGATCTAGGGGAAGCCTATGTGTCATCCCTGGTCCCTCAGCAGGACTGACCTGGTACAGGTGCAGCCTGAGTGAGGGCTGGTGCTGGGGTGAAATGGAGGGGGCTAGAGGAGGTCTTCATCTCTAGGGTCTGTGGCTGATGGCCTATTTTGTCCCTTGGACTGTACTCAGCTCCACTCTGGGGTGAGCAGTGTCAGGAAGACCAAAGGCCAGAGCAGGGCAGCCTGGAGGGAGGCTGGCGGCCCTCCCTGCCCACAACCTGCAGGCCCAGCCTCCTCAAAGGGCAGGTCTTGTGGCCACAGCAGGCAGCCCTGCGGGACACACTGGGCGGCCTCCTCAAGGTGTGGCTCCAGAGGGAGGGGTTTGGCTCCTGCTTTTGTCCTCTCTCTTACCCTGCCCAGGATGAGGCAGGTTAGAAAGGGAAATTCGGGGGGGGGGGGGGGGGGGACACGGAAAGAAAGGGCTTCTCTTACCCATGGATCTGGTCTGAGTCTTATCAGCCAGAATTCCAGCACAACCCAAAAGAAGAATCTGTTGTGAGCCTTGCCTGCACAGAAACCAGGGCTTCCCTGAGAATCTCACCAAACCACTTTACGGACTATAATTATAGTTAACAGACCTAGGTAATTTCCTTAAGACTAGATATAGTAGGAATTTCCCGACTGTCTGCAGCCATAGGACCCTGGCATTAGGTTCTGTCAGATCTTGGAAGCTAAGCAGGGCTGGCCTGGTTAGTCCTTGGATGGGGGACTACCTGGGAACACCAGGTGCTGCAGGCTTGGGAGAAGGATCTGGAAGCCCACTTCTGAAACAATCAGCCATGGAAAACTTCACATAGGGTTATTGTGAGTTGGACCTGACTCAATGGCACCGAACAACCCAACATCCCAATCTAGGCATTTAAACAATGCTCCTTTTCCAATCTGTAAATCTATACCCAAAACCTGCTGAGACCTTGTTGTGCAATGTAACTTCAAAAGCCCTAAATCACACATAAACTCGTTATGAAGACACCTAGAAGTGCCTCTCTCTCTAGATATCTGTGCTCACTCTGAAGCATGCACTATCGGCTTCCTTTACCTAATACACTTTTAAGTGCTTCACTCATTGACTTGGCCTAAAGTTCCTTTTTGTGAGGGAGTCAAGAACCTAGCATCTCCTCTGAGTGGAGGTCCTGAGAAGAGGAACTCCTCAGGGCAGGCAGTAGTGTTGAGGAACAGCACCCCTAAGCCTGCTGACATATTCTGGTGACCATAAGGGACACTCCGAGAACTGAAGCAGAGTTGGTGAGTTTTCCTAACTCTTCTACCCTCCTTTGCCAGCTTGTATGTTATTTCTGCTTCTTTACTCTTTCCTGATTAATTTCTTTACTTGCTCCTATTTCCTGATGTCTTTCTAGGTTCTAGGAAGCCTGGCTTAGAAATCTGGGGTAATTGTGGGCTGATGGCTAGGGCAGTTCTGTGCATCCCAAAGATCCCATTTTGCCAACCAGGAGTCCCCAGGCCCATAAGGGTGAGAGACATACTTTTTCTGACTCCTCGCCCACTCCTACTAAGGCTTTTCTGTGGAAAGAGCACTCCCCCCACAATAACTGAGGACTTCCAGTTGATGCTACACTTCAGCATGAATCCAAAGACTGAGGAAGGAAATCTCCACCCGCTGGAGCCCATTGGGTGAGAAGCTGAGCTTTCTACCTTCCCCAGTCCCTCTCTCCTCTGGCCAAATTCCTCTAGAATTTTTTTTATGAGTGTCTCTGACACCGAAAAACAGGATTTCCCCAAGGTTACATACTCCATTCCTGGGTAAAATGGGACAATAACGCTTTTCCAGAGGGGATAGATGAGGACATGATTCTCCAATGTCCTGAGCCCCTCTCTTTCCTACAGGAGAGTTCTTCCCATCAGACCCAGAGGGAACAATTCATCTTTGGCTTAAAAAACTGGAGAAGTATGTTCCTGTAAGCAGCACACTAACCCAAAACAGTTTAGAAAATGGCCACTCTTCTACACTGCCTGCTCTCTCACTCCTTTCTCTCCCTTGCCTACATGTCTCTAACCAGGACTGGCATAGACTCTGACAGTCATGACCTCTGCCTGTCTCGGGAATTTTTCTTTCTCCCTAGAGATCCTTCCAGGAAGCTTCCCCAAACTTCCAGGCCCAAAGTTGTCATGGCAACCTCTGCCTTGGAGCCTATCTCAGTGATCCTCTGATTAGCCAAGATCAAGTCTCCCTATCTCACCCTGTGCCTCCCTGCAGGACTTCCCTGTCAACTTGAGGATCCTAACATTTCTTTTTAATGAAGTGAGGTTTTGGAGAAGAGATTTCTCCAAAACCTTAATTCATTTCTTGCTGTCCCCTAGATGGAAAAATGTCCTGTATGTTTAGAGTAACTTTCTTATTTCCATTTGGGAGACAAAATTTAAAATATAAATTTCCCATCTTGAGTCATACATTTAAATGTAAATATAAGATTAAAGATTACATAATGCCATGACAAAAGTAATAGACTTGATCAATGATATATCTAAATACAGAGTTACAAAAATTTTGGGAATTGTATAGCCATGTGTAGCATCTGCATGTGCTTGTGTTTGTGTATTACTAAATGGTACCAGGTTAACTTAAATACCAGTATTTAAAGAGTGCACTCTGATTTAATATGACTATGTTGTGTGTTGTTTTAGTTCTTTTTCTTGGTCTTTATTTGTGGCAATTATCAATTTGATGTAATTGTTTATGTGTTATTTTGTCTGTCAGTTGGGTTGTTGGCCTGTGTTTATGATTTAACATTGTTTTTTTATGTGATTATCTCCAAGACTACAATATAGAGTATTTTTCTTTTTGCCTCCCCTGCTCCAAGAAAAACCAGCCATTCAAGGTTTTGCATCAAGCAAAGAGGCATAGGCATTCAAAAGCTAATTTATCAAACAAATTTGGGTGTAAAAAATGCAAAAAACATTTTAAAATGCAAGAGGCTATAAGACGTATTTAAGACAAAAAGCAAGTAAAAGGTTTTAAGTTTGACCAAATAAACAGGTGATCTTAATTTGTTTCATTCTGTCATAAATATTATTTAGATTCAATGTTCCATCTTAAATTGGTTGATTTGTTTTACTGTATTACTTTGTCTTATAACTAAGATTTTTACATAAAGCTTATATTATTTTAATTTCTGTGTATAGTACTTTTGGATATATGTTATATAGTATGTTGCCTGATAAAGTCCCCTCAAAAAATTCTATTCAATTTGGCTTATAGATAGATGAGCACTCACATAAATTGAAACTGTCCAGTTGGCCCAAATTCCTTTTAGTTCATAAGGTTTAAGTCTCTGATAAGTAATGTTGTTAATATGTTTTGCCTGCAATTATATTTATAATGGCTTGAGGATTAAGACACAATATCCATTCTGTCAATGTTTCAAATACAGTTTCCTGGGATTTCATTAGAATATAAAGAGTTCTTTTACTTTATTAAGAAAAGAAAGATTTTTTAACTCAATATTTTTGTAAAGAAATAAGGTAAAGAGGAACCATCAAGAAAGAGGAAGAGATAAAGAAGGTTATCGATATGGAAATATTTTTGGAAGATTAAAGAAAAAGAGAAATATTTTAGATGAGAAAAAATTGTGTATGTACAGTTCTGTTTCAAAGGTAGAGGGTTATTATAGGAAAGGAACAAAATCAGAAAGCTAAGGCATGTTGCAGATGGTTAAGAACATGTTGTAAGAAGGTTTGTGAAAGATAAAACATATAAATATGTATATTTATATATACTATAATTGGGGAAAAAGTCATTTAAAAGATTTTCTAAGACCAAATCTAATATACTAATATAAAAGCAGACAATAAGCTTACTTGTCTCTCATCCAGATTTAATTGTTAAACCTCTCTCTCTCTTCCACTAGGACCAGAATGCTTAAACCTCTTACTGAGAGAAACTAGAACCCATGCAGATTCTTGGGATTCTAAGATAATCAACTTCTTCCACCTGCTTCGGGACAGTCTACCTCCCATGGCAGTCTCTCAGGGGAGCTTCCTCTTTCTCCTGACCCATGTCCCACAGGTTCTTGGAGTGTAAACAAATTTGGAAAACTGTCAGTTTTTCAGGGTACAGGTAGATCTGGGAGGAGTTACTCCTTTTTAAAATAGGTAATTCTTGGAAGATCACTTTCCCTCAAGGACACCACCTTAAACAATAAAAATCCTAGGCTAAATAAGTTATTGCAGACTCCATGAGTTCCCATTCAATAAAGGGGCAAAAAAATCAATCAGTATATGCTTAACTTTGTCTTTGTCATTTTGTCAGTGCATAATAAGGTGTGCACCCCAGGTTCTCTGGAGATGTCCAGAGGCAAAAGTGAAATCAGTTTTGAGGATGCTCATTAACCTGGTATTTGGTTATCATTTGGACTGATATCTTACCCCTGGATTTTGGTTGGATCAACATTTTTCCAATGTTTTCCAACCCCAGGATTTTGGCTGGGTCAGCATTGCTGGCCAGTATTTTCCAACTCCAGGATTTCAGTCACATTAGTGTTGCAGACCAATGTTATCTGACCAGAGGATTTTAGTCAGATTGATGTTATCTGACCTCATGAGTTGTCTTTTGTTATATGTATATGCTTTCTCTTTCTTCCTTTTTTCTTATAGACATACAAATGAGCAAAAAATAAACAACATCTACAATGGATAATCGGGCTGGGATTTGGCTCAGTTGGTAGAGCGCTGAGCTGCAGTCTCTGAGGTCCCGAGTTCAATTCCCAGCACTGCACAAATGGGAGAAGGGCCTGGCAATCCACTCCCAAGGCAATCCGGAAACAGTCAGGCATTGAAAACCCTATGAAGGTCGCTATGAGTCGGATACCGACTCGACGGCACCTAACAACAACAATGGATAATCAGGTTTCTATTCCTAAAAATTATATTTTAGATGGACTGGGTAATCTGGCTCTGATACAGATTAAAAAAGGAAGAAAAATGACCTCAAAATGGGACAGTTAGATCAGTTTTGCAAGAAAGAAGGCAAATAGTCTGAAATCCTTTATGTTCAACTATTTATGACATTGCCTGCAGTAGTACCACTGTGGCATCAGATCTCTGAAGCTAAGCAGGGTCGGGCCTGGTTAGTACTTGGATGGGAAACCACTTGGGAACACCAGGTGTTGTAGGTTTGGGAGAAGGACCCGGCAACCCACTCCCAAAAAACCATCTGCCATTGAAAACCCTATGAATAGCAGAGAAGCAGTAATAATACTGTTTCATCTGTTGCACATAGGGTCAATATGAGTTGGATACCAACTCGATGACACCTAACAACAACAACAACAATTTATGTGATTATATGAAGCAGACAAAATGATTTCACTGTGAAAGTAAAAATATAAAAGATTAAAATATGTTACAACAAGTTTATAAAACAACAGATATATGTGAAATTAAGTTGACTATGGTTAGGGTTCTATATTTAAACTATAAGTCTTCCCTGAAGTATTTATCTACTTTCAATAATAATTTCAAAAACCTAGACTTATGTGACAAGAATTTTATGTTTTGTCAAGATAATTATACTTTATAATAATTATGTTAAATTTCTTGTTATTCAGGAAACAAAGCCTTAATCAATATAAAATTTATATGTTTTAAAGTCTTTTAAAGATCATTTTATGAAGCTAAAGTTGCTATATGTCTAAGCTATAAGAATATTAGGCCAAAGTTTAAAAAGTTAAAAATCCATTACTCCTTCTTTAAAACTAGTAATACTGACTTTCTGGATGTTCAACAACCAAAACCTCAATCAATCAGGGTAATAGGACTAAGAGGACAGTCAATATTTTGGCCCCTGCAGGTTAATCAGAATCCAGGGAATGATGGGTCCCCCAAAAGGGCACTACAGCTCTGGTGAGTCACCTATCCTTTTGATCAGAAATGTTGCAGAGGCCCAGAGGTTGGCTGTTGACCAGTGCACATTCTGCCAAGAGGAGAGTTACTACAGATGGCAATGCCCCCTCAATGCTTCCAAGGGAAGCCACATGGTCATCAAGACCTTGACTCATCCTAGCAGATGGCACAACTGGTAGAGGAAAGACTGAGGCAGGCCAATAGGCTCCTTACAGGTTCCCCCCAAATAACTCTTAAGAAATCCTGACTGACCTTAAAAAGTAAAAGTAAAAAGTTAATTTTTTTTGCATCCTATATGGTCTTAAACACTCAGCAAGACAGTATAGCCAAATATGGAGTAACCAATAATTCAAAACAAAAGAGGTTTAATTAAGAATTAAAATGAACTCTAAGTACTATGCTAATTATTAATCTACTTATAAGACACTAGTAGACACAATGTTTAAAAGTCTGACAGATTGTAACAGTCTCCAGCCACACCTGTGACTTCTTAACTTCAGCCATAAAAATCCAAACTCCCAGAAGGTAAAATCAAGCCATTATCTTTACTTAGCTCTATACAAAAGGGAAGTAAATTCTAGGGAGAAGATTGGTAATTAGATTTCACACAAATATCTCCCGTCAAATATGTAAATCTTTTCTAATGTTTGTTAACACCATGTTAGGATGGATAGAGGTCTATCCCACTCAGACCAAAAGAGCAAAAAAGGTGGCCAAAGCTTTATTTTCTAGAGTAAAATCTATTTTTCTGTCTCCACAGCCCAAAGAACATCCTGGAGATGAAGTTGCCTACATCTCCAATCCATTCAAAGACCTAAAGCTTCTCCTCAGACAGGAGAAAACAGCCTAGCTTCTTATACACAAAAATAAGTCTCATTAATAATTGTAATTAATAATTACCTTTATATATATGTCAATATGCTTCTTAAGATCTTGGTTTCTTTAGTTCTAGTAAACCAAGTATACTCTGAATCAAGCTCCTTTCTAGATTGGGCACAATATACTAGAGATATTAGCAAGGATAACTGGTAGATTTGGGAACTATTGCCTGTTTTCTAGCACTTCTAGATGTGCTGTGCTGATGGGTATCTGCCCTAGAGGGTAATGACTGAAAACAGCTCCAACAACTCATTGAGAAGGAATGACAAAAATCCTCCATCCTTCAAGTAGCTACAAATTTCAGTTTTCCCCAATAGCCTATAAGCATTACTATTCACCAGCCTGGTCACAGAAAGAACTTTTCTTTAACAGAAACTAACTCCCAGGTATAATTTGTAGCTAAGTACTAACTGAGTGACTCTACTCCACAATTGCCTAGGGGCTAACCATATAAAAATAGATATAAGGTAATATTTTTCAGATTTGGGATGAAAATATATGGATCACCTCTACCATAGGAAAGCTCAGTCAACTGACTACCTTTTGCTGGGAACAAAGTAGCCATTTACATCACCAATGTAAAAATTCTACTTACTTGACAGGATGGATTTCTGCCACTAACTGTAATTCAACCGTAATATTGAGGGAAAATTATTGGTTTGCTACGAATTGGACTTGGAAGCCTGGCCTTAGATGGCTTGTTCCTAATGGCATTACATGGCTCTGTGGAAGAAACATCTGGCCTTGGTTACCCCCAGGACGAATTGGAAAAATGCACACCAGTATATCCTTTGGTACAGGGATGCTAGATGAAAACTATAGGCCATCCTGTGAACCCTTCCCACTTTACAATATAGAAGGACAAGATCAGTTTTTCACTGGTACGGTCATTTGGCTTCTATTTTTATTCCTTCTCTACGGTTAGAAGACATTATCTGGCATACTGAATGTCTCACTAATTTTACTCAAAAGGTCTTAAATGATACTACACAAAGAACTCCTCTCCTTAACACATCCAATCCAATCTCCTATTTTTGGCATTAATTGAGGAATAGGCATAACACTCTGCTGTATGCTTTATTGTTTATGTGGTTTGATGTCTAGACTAATGACATCATCTCTTCTAGATTCTCATCAGATGAAGATCCTCCAACCTAAAAGCTCAGATCCTTCCATGTACCCCTTAGATCAGGCAGGTTGAGACTTTCAATCCCTGGATAAGCAGGATCTATGCCCTAATTCAGCCTTATGAAGTTTCACAAGCCAGACTTTCAGCCTTCATCAACCCTTAAGTCTCAGAGGGGGAAATGGAGGCAGGATAGAAAGACAGGGAAACTTTTGGGGACATGGGAAGGAAAGACCTGGGATTTGGTCTGAGTCTTATTAGCCAGAATTCCAGCACAACCAAAAAGGAAAGCTGCTGTGAGATCTGCCTGCACAGAAACCAGGGCTTCCCTGAGAACCTCACCAAACCACATTATGGACTGTAATTAAAGTTAATAGACCTAAGTAATTTCCTTAAGACTAGAGATAGTAGGAATTTCCTCCACTATTTAAACAATGCTCCTTTTCCAATCTGAAAATCTATACCAGACACCTGCTGGGACCCCACTGAGCAATGTAACTTCCAAAGCTCCACATGACGCATTCACTCCTCGTGAAGCGCCTCTCTCTCTAGATGCCTGCGCTCGCTCTGAAGAGTGTCCTATCCTTTTTCTTTACCCAATAAACCTCAAACTGCTTCACTCTCATACTGATTTGTCCTAAAATTCCTTTTAATGACCTGGCTTCTCCCCTGAGTGGAGGTCTCGAGAAGGGGAATTCCTCAGGGCAATCGTAGTGTTGGAATATAGCACCCCTAAACACACTGACAGGGAGGGAGGTTGGGCTAAAGGCAGGGCCACAAGAAGCCAGTATGTCTGAACCTGGGGCTCCTCTATAATGCCAGACAAAGGCAGTCCTCAGGGCGATTCTTCCTAGTAAGGATGCAGGGGTGTCTGTCATGAGTGACCAGCACCCTCAAGCACCAGCTTTTAGCCTCTCCTGGTGTCCCTGGAGCCTCAAAGGCTGGCTCCATGCAGTGCCTCTGCTCACCTCACCCCTCCCAGTGGGGGTGGTCACCTCACACAGCTGCTAAGGATCTGAGGTTAAGAAAGAGTTGAAGCCTCTCTTGCTCTGTACTACCCATGGGCTCTGTGTTAGTCAGCCATGACAAACTGCTTGAGGAAAACAAATCAGAGGAAGAAAGGTGTATTGTGGCTCAGTTTCAGAGGTTCCAGTCCATGACTGCTCAGCCCTGCTGTTTTAGGCCTGAGATGAGGCCAAACATCGTGATGTAGAGCGTGTGGTGGGGTGAAGCTGCTTTCCTATGGCCTCCTATGGGAGGTGGAGAGTGAGCAGCGAGGGCCCCTGTGCTGCCTCGGGCAGCTCAGCCACACTTCCTAGAGTGCACTCCACTGTGAGAACCTTGATGGACCACCCATGAATGAGGGCAGGGACCTATGGTCCAGCCATCTTGAACACGGCTGCACTAGGGACCAAGCCATCCACACTCTGGTTTGGGGACAGTCCACCTCCAGACCACAGCAGGATCTGAAGAGATTCTGCTGGACCCAGAGTCTTTGCAAGTCCTCTGAACAGTCTGCCCAGGGCTGCCTCAGCTACTGCCTGGGCTTGGGGCAGCTGTCCTCCCCTGTCCAGCCTGGTCTGCCCTTCTCACATGAACACAGAGTGTGGTACCTGCAGTGCAGGGGCTGGGGGTGGGGGTGCACTGTCATTATTGTGGCATGGTGTGTGTCTGTGAGGTGCATGTGTGTGTGTGAGGCATGTATGTGTGTATGCATGTGGTATGTATATGTGTATGTATGTGTGGTGCAGTGTGGATGTGGTGGGAAGGTGCTTGTGTACAATGCATACATGTGTATATAGCATGTGTGTGGTATGGGGATATGTGCAGTGTGTGTACTGTGTATGCTGTGTGTATGTGTGGGGGTAGTGTGTATTGTGGGTGTGTTTACATGTGTAGTATCTGTGTATGTGTATATATGTTTGTAAGCACATGGGGTTTTGTACATTTATATGTGTATATGTGTATAGTATGTGTTTTTGTGTTTATGTGTGGTGTGTAGGCATGTGTGGGGTGTGTATGTGTGCGGTATTGTTTGTGCACTGTGTATGTGTGTGTGGTGTGTGTATGGGGGGCTATGTGTATGCAGTTTGTGTTTGCGGTGTGTGTATGGGGAGCTGTGTGTATGTAGTTTGTATTTGTGGTATGTGTATGTATTGGGTGCTGTGTGTGTACAGTGTGTGTAGTGTGTGTACATGGAGATGCTGTGTGCAGAGTGTATATGTATGTAGTGTGGTGTGTGTGTATGGTGTATATGTGTGTGTGGTGTGTGCATGTGGAGGATTCTCTGTGTGTGCAGTGTGTATGTGTGTGGTGTGTGCATGTGTGTGATGCTGTATGTGTGCAGTGTGTGGTGTTTGTGTATGGGGGCACTGTGTATGTACAGGGTGTGTGTGGGGGTACAGGTTGGGCACTGGGTGTGTTCAGGGTGTATGTGTGGTGTGTGAATGCAGAGGATGCTGTGTGTGCAGTATGTATGTATGTGTGGTATGTGCATGTGGGACATGCTGTGTGTGTAGTGTGTATGTGTGGTGTGTATGCGGGGGCACAATGTGTGTGCAGTGTGTGTGTGGTGTCTGTATGGTAGGCTCTGTGTGCAGTATGTGTGGTGTGTGTCTGCAGTGGCACTGTGTGTGCAGTGTTTGTGTATGCATGGGTGTCCTATGTCTGCAGTGGGTGTGTGTGGTGGGTATGTGGGGATGCTGTGTGTCTGTATGTGGGGAGGGGTGCACAGGGCTCTTCATTTGGAAAGGATAGATGTCCTCTTGCCATGTGTACATGACATCTCCCTCAGGGAGGCATTATTTGTCTGAACGTAGCCTGGGAGCTTTTGCTGTTTGTTTTGTCTTGCTCTTTGATTTCACGGTGAGCCAAAGCCCTCATTTTCTCATGGTTTTCACTGTGCTTTTAGATCAGAAAAGTACTTGCACCCTGGCCAGTTGCCTTTTTATGGCTTCTTTGTCCATACAAAACTTCACTCTGGATCTCAGGCGGGGGAATCACTGGGCCTCTGGTTTCTCCCTAGATAGTGGACACGCCAAAGCCCACAGCCAAAGCCTGTCTACAGTTGGCATTTGCCGCTCTGCTTGAGAGGCCTGGGGGCGGGGAGGCAGCTGGGGAACGAAGGAAGCCCGTTGTCCCTGGAGCAGGGTGATGCCGTGCCGGCCTCCGGGGACAGGGAGGTGATTGCCAGCTGGCTGCCTGGGGGCCTCTTCTGCAGGCTAAGGGCCTGAGTGGCCTCCTTCCTTCTCCCAGGCCTGGGGAACACTCAGAATTTGTACAAACGAAAGGAACTTGTCACCCACTAGGTGCCAGCTCTAAGGCTGTCTTTCAGGCGCTGGGTCCCCAGGACAGGGGGCTGGTTTCTGTTCCCACTTCAGCTTTGGGCGGAATTGTGCCGGATGGGCGGGTGGCAAGGAGCACATGTGGGAAGAGAAGAGCTCTGGAGGGGAGTCTTCTCAGGTGTGCTGCGGAGGGAATGTCGTCCTTCTTAGGATGTCATCCCGATGTCCTGAAGCACAATAGCAGTAGTTTCAGCCACTGTAATTAAAGGGGGCACAGTTAGGCAGACAAGGAGCCCTCGGCCCTCCAAGTCAGTCACGACACCGCCCCTGGCGGGTCACCTCTCCTGTGGCGGCGACCTTGCCCTCTCGCCTGGGCCGCCTCAGGGCCTGGCCAAGGCGGTTCCCTGGGGGCGGGTGGGGGCTGGGCCGCAGCAGCGGCAGCGATTATCTCGGCCTATCTCGGGTCTGGCATCTCATGGGGAGGGAGCGATCCATCACGCACAATTAGGCGAAGGCTCCTTCCTGTTCTGTTGAGCCCACTAATTCAATAGGAGCCAAACCAGAGCCCGGCGGGGCGGGGCGCGTGCTCCCAAATCGAATGAGGGCCTTGCTCTGCAGCCGCGCGGCCTGTACAAGTCCGCTTCCACTCGCCGGGCCCTGCCTTCCCCCACTCTGCCCTTGCAGCCCAGGGCTGCCTCTTGGCCTTTTCTCCACAGAGCCCTCATCAGACCCAGGGAGGCAGCCAGGGAGGAAGGAGACTTAGAGCGCCACTGGCCACCCATCCAGGGATTGCAGGTCTCACAGATGTTCTCTCCCCAGCCAGGTGCTTGCGCTGAGCAAGGCGTCTCTATGGGCAGTTGGAGGGTGGAGATCAACCAGGAAGGGTTTACTGGGTGGGGTGCAGAAGGGGTTCTGGGCACATCTGGATTCAGGCCCAATGAATCCTGCTGCAGGGAGATGGGGAGACCTGTGGCCTTTCTCACGGAAGGCTTTGTCCCAAACATCCTCTGTGGCCCGTACACCCAACTGGACAGGTTCTTTTAATTGAGCTTAAACCTGAGACCAGAGACACCACCCAGCCCAACTCCTACCCACCCAATGCTGTGAAGCTCTTAACAGCAAAGTCCAACCAAGGGGCTTAAGTCTAATTGCAGGATCAGAAAAGTGGAGACAGGAGCCATTATGACTTATTAAGCATATGGCCCTGAACTGTCAGTAAGCTGCTTGGTAGGTATTGCACAGAGCACCTGCATCAGAGTGTTTTCCCACTGAGCTGCATTCTGAGTGAAGGTGCAGCATCACTACCGGGGGGACCCCATCCTGCTCTTGCAGTTGGCCAAGGTGGGTGAGTGCCTGCCCCGCCCCCTGGCATACATTCACTCTGCACCTGTTCCCTCTAGTTTGGACTCATGACAGCCCAGAAAGCTTCTCATTGGTTTAATATGAGAGGTTTTTAGGATGAGCAGGTCCTTTGCACCCTCTGTTAAAGTCATGAGCTGTCCAGCTGGGGTGCAGCTTAATGTCAGAGAACTCATCTGATGGGCACAGGGCCCTGGGTTTTCCCCCCCACCTCCCAAAATGTAGTGAGCTGTTTTGTTGGTTTTGCCCTGTTGCTGTTTTTGCTTTGCTTAGGTTTTTATTTAAAGTAATACCCACTCATGATAAATTTCAAAAAATACCAAAATATGTGAAATATGCTCAAGAAAAAGGAAAGATAAAGGCCCACCCCTCCAACAATCCCTCTCCCCCAGGGTAATGCTGTGACTGCTTCTCGTGGACACATTCGAAAACCGCCAATGCAGATTTAGCATATACTCAAATAGGAAGCGTTTATTCCTCTTCACCACCAAGCTGCAGATGCAAGTCCTATTCCAGGTGTCGGAGTGGGCAGACACTCATCTGGACAGTTCCATGCTACACCACGGTGGACCAGTTTCCCACCGATGACTGCTAAGGCTGGGACCAGCCGTGGACCCCTGTAGGCAATGCTCCAAGACCTTTTACTCATTCTAATTTTGCCTGAAAAATTTTGCAAGTGCATCCTTAGGATAAATTTAGTAACATCCAAAATAATCAGATTAAAAACTTGAGCCACAGGGTACATGTTGGTAAATTTTTAAAGGGATCTTGCCAAATTGTTTTAGAAAAGAGTACCACATCTTTCAACTGTGTATATTATCAGTATTTTCTGATGAAGAAAGCATCTCATTCTATTTTGCATTTACTATATTTAACCACGAACAGAGTTGAGCACTTTTCAGATATGCTTACCCATATTTCTCTGCAGTTGTCTTTATCTTACTGGTGCATGAGAACTCTTGGTCAGTTCAGGAAGCAGAGCCCTTCATTGTCATATGGTCACAAATACTTTCCCCAATTTGTTTAGTGGTTTTACCATACCATATCATAGCTTTTAAATGTTTATTTAAGCAAACATACAATCATTTAGGAAATAAATTTCATTTGGTATTACTTAGAAAGTGTTCATTTAAGAATTTTTTTTTACTTCTAATAATTTTATGGCTTATATGTTATACTTAAATTTTTTACCTTTGGGACTAATTTAGAGTAAAATAATATTATTCTATCAAAAAATAGCCTTATTTTGTCCATATGGTTGGTCTGTTATCACATCACTACTTATTGAATGCCCCCAATTGATATAATGCTATTGTCTTCTATCAAATTTACATTAATTTCGGCTCTGTCTTGTCAATTTTTATGTAATATCAAATTATCACAATTGCAGTGATAGAATACATTTTACTATTCCCACACAAGCCTTCCCCCCCCC
>VMDO01003450.1:28424-80260 GCA_007922755.1 Pedetes capensis | reverse complement strand
CCACAACACCCAGCCTGTCAGGCCTTATAATGTCCTTCAGTAGCAGTTACAAGTTTTCTTCATATAGGTCCAACATATTTATTAAGATTATTTCTAGCTGGGCACAGTGGCACATACCTGTAATAACAGTGACTCAGGAGGTGGAGGCAGGAAGATTGCAAGTTTGAGGCCAGAGGCAACTGGCAAAACTTAGTGATACCATGTTTCAAAATTAGAAAATTAAAACGGCTGTAGGTGCGACCCTGTGGTAGAGCACTTGCAAAGCATATGTGAGGCCCTGGGTTCAACCTCTAAGTACTAAAAAAAAAAAAAAGATTATTTCTAGATATTTTATTTTCATAAGGATATAATGATATCTCAGTGGGATTCTCATTTGCATTTTCCTAATGAGTAATGATGATTAATGTGTTTTTATGAGCGTATTTGCCATTAGTGTGTGCCTTTATGTGAAATGACTGGATTTTTTGCTCATTTCCTAATTAGATTGTTATTATTTTAATATTGAGTTTTAAAAAGTTTAATTAGCCTACAATATAATGAGCTTCACGGTGGCATTTTCACACAATTAAAGTGTGTACTTTACTCTTACTCACCCTCTTTTAACCCCCTTTTTACTCCTTCCCCTCTCCTGCTGTTCCTCTCCCTGCTCCAGAGAGCCCTCCTTTTACTTTTGAGTCTTGTTCATCTATGCTTTGTTTTATTTCTAATCTAGATTCCGCATATGAGAGAGAACATATTTGTCTTTCTGAGTCTGGCACACTTTACTTAATATGATGTTCTCCATTGCCATCCATTTTCCTGAAAATGGCATGATATCATTCTTCTTTATGGCTGAATAAAATTCCATGGGGTATATATACCACATTTTCTTTATCCATTCATCTGTTGAGGGACATCTAGGCTGATTCCACATGTGAACAGTGCTGCAATGAGCATGAAAGTGCAGGTGTCTCTATGGTATGATGACTTAGAGTCCTTTGGGTATATATCTAAGAATGGTACAGCTGGGTCCTGTGGTAGTTCTGTTTTTAGTTGTCTGAGGAACTGCTGAACTGATTTTCATAATGGCTGCTCTAGTTTACAGTTCCACCAGGAGTGTGTAAGAGTCCTTTTTCTCCACATCCTCATTAACATTTGCTGTTGTTTATTTTGTTGACACTAGCTATTCTGACCAGGGTGAGAGGGAATCTCAATTTAGTTTTCATTTGCATTTCCCTGGTGGCTAAGGATATTGACTATTTTCATACATTTATTGGCCATTTGTACATCTCCTTTGGAGAACTATTTAATTCATTTACACATGTACTGATTGGATTATTTGGGTTTTTTTGGTGTTTAATTTTGTGGGTTCTTTATATTTTCTGAATATTAATCCCCTATCAGATGTAGAGAACCCCATTCTGTGGGTTCTCTATTGTTCCCATACTTCTTTATTTATTCTAGATACTAAAAGCCTTTGTCGTTGAATACGTAGTTTGCAAATATTTTCTCCTACTCTGTAGCTTGTCTTTTCAGTCACTTACCAGGCTCTTTCACTGAACAAAAGCTTTTAACTTTGAGGAAGTCCAACTGTTTTTGGTGTCAAACTCTTGGGTTTCTTTGTATTCGTTCAGGTGAGGGTAGCACAGCGGCACTGCAGGGTCCTACCCTTTCTTACTTTGTGTCTTCTTCAGCCTCCACTAGACCATCAGGGATTGCGTGTCTGGCTACTTGCTGGAGTGTGACTGGGTTGATCTAACCTGAGCTGGCCTGGGGGCAGCTGCCAGGCCTGCTGGGCACTGGGGTGCCTGCCACTAGCCATCTCCTCTCAGTAGCTTCCATCCCTTCTGCAGGCTGAGGTGATTGCACCGATCTGGACACCCTGTGCCCCTGGGGTTGCTCATTCCTCACACTGGCCATGCTCCTTAAGACCTGTGGTCCCTCTGCTCTGTAGAGATGTTCTGTGGCTGGCTTGATGCTATTGGATCCATCCGTGCCACCTGGACTGGCCGGTGCTCCCTGCCCAGGGGGGGCCCTAGGCTCTGCAGAGGGGAAGGTAGCCCCCAGAGCTGCTGACCCTATCCTAGCAAAGCACCCGGAAATGCCCAGTGTGTCTCTTCTGAGTGGGCCAGCTCCCTATCTAGGATATTTTTCATTTGGAGCAATTAAATGTGCTCTGAAAAGATGTCAATAGGACTGAATTTGATAATGCCCAGCCTTTCTTCCTGGGGCACATGAAGTTTTTCTGATAAAGACCTGAATGTTCCAGACACTGGCACTGATGAGCTACAGCAAACTTCCCAGCTTAGGCCCCAAGTGTCCTTCCCACGCCCACAGCTTCAGAGCCAAGGACACTGAGCCCAGCATTCAAGTGAAGCTTTCTGGGCTGCTGGAGAGACAGACAGGTGCCTGTGGAGGGGCAGCTGAAGGGGTCCACAAATGGCTTATCGTAAAATGATGTGGTCTTTGAGGGGGCTTCCTCCTGCTCACACGTGCTCCGAGGCAGGTCAGTTAGAGCCCTGCTCACATGGGAGGGGCCATTTTAGCTGGCCAGAAAGCCATCCTGAGTTCTCCCCCGTGGAAGCCCCACCTTCTGCTGGACCCTAGAGGCCAACCTGAGCCCGTGTCCACATTCACAAGGTGGAGAAAACTGGAACAATTGCCTCTTCAGGTTGTCCTAAGGGTCAGCCTAGGGGCACTGCCAACCTCATGTGGCCCAGTGCCCAGCCCTGACCTCTGGCTATAGCACCTTCCTGTGGGAAGAGCTTCCCCAAGAAGGCTAGAGGGCCCCCCAGAGCTGTAGGAGCTACCAGGATGAGGCTGCAGCTGAGCCACTGCCATCAGTTCTCAGCCAGGTGGACCCTAGGGGTGTGGCAACCTGTCCTTGAAGGCCCTGGGGCTGCCGACTCACTGCCCCGGGAGGAAGCCAGGGCCAGAACCTCTCAGGGATGCCTTCCCTTTGGGCACTGTACCATCCCAGCCCTCTCCCTGGGCCTGCAGGACACAGGCATATCTCTTTTCACCAGTTCTGGTCACCATGGAGGGAGGGACAGGGGTCAGGGAAGGAACTGAAGCTCACAGAAGGCCCAGCAGGAGGACACAGGCCTGAGACCCACACCCAGGCCCATCTGGGCTGGCTCTGGGGTGCTGCCCTCTCTGGGGTATACATTCCTCCTCTGGGGAAGGATGAGCCAGGACCTCGAGGAGGTGACCCCATTCCTGGTGCATCTGCGAAGAGTGAGGAGTTGTGCAGGGCTGTTCAGGAAATATCATACACCCCTCCTTGTCATTCTCCCTGGGACCAAGGGCAGGCACAGGCTGGGGTTGGAGGGATGGAAACCGAGGCTCGGGTTTGTGAGTGAAGCTCAGGGTCGGAGAGTCTGAGCCCAGCACTCGCTGCCTGCCTGGTGTGTCCTCCTGGAACCATGAGGCCCCAGTCCGTGGACTGCGCATCCCCCCTCCCACCGAGCTTGGCCTCTGTGTATGCTGGAGGGCACTGGGTGACCACGTGACAGTAAGAGTGCCAATGACATCTGAGAACTCTGATGACAGGGTTTGGTTTGGACTCAGCATCCCTAGGGAAATTCAGAGCCCCCTCCACCCAGATGCACGGCAGGGGCCTGGGCAGGCATTTTTTGGGCCCAGCTGAGTCAGGGGCCCAGGGACCTCTGAGCTGCCCTCAGCCCCTTCCTCCAGCACCCGAGGCCAGGGGGCCACCTCACTCACCTACGAGCCCTGGAGGGCACTGGTGTGCAAGGCTGGGGACTTGAACTGCCTCTGGGGAGATAGTTTCTGGTCCCCACCTATAAGTGTCACCCAGAGCCTACCGGGCCAAGGCACCAGCCGTGCTGTCCATGGCCTCCTGGGATGCCCTGGATGCCCTGGAGGCTGGGGCTCATGGAGGGGTGGTGGGAAATGAGCTTCCTACCCTGAAAGAGCACTAGTGAGAACCCACTGGGCCAGCAGAGGGGCTGCCAACCACACCCCAAGAAGCAGCGCTCCAGGTCCTCCAGGCTGGGGCTCATGACCAGGGCTGCCCCTGGAAAGGCCAGGACTGTGGTGGTGACTGAGTAGGGAGGAGGGCTGTGTGAGGGCCAGCCCAGGCCACGGCCTCCCCGGTGCTTGGCCAGTGCTGCCTCCTGGATCCTGCCTGGCTGCCCAGCCTTGCCCTCCTGGCCAAGCCAGAGTCAACACTGTACCACTGGCCATGTGAGGCAGAGGCCCTTGAGACTTACTGGTTCCCAGTGAGGCAGGCTTTGAAGGACAAAATATGCCCTGCAATCTGAAGGCTTTGTAAGAGAAAAGAATATAAGTATCTCAATTATTTCCACATTGATTTAAAAATATTCAAATAATATCTTGGCATAGTAGGTTAAATAAAATATATCATTAAAATGCAAGGTATCTATTGTGTTTGCCTTTTAACTTGTGGACCAGAAAGGTCCAAGACACATGTTGCACACTGGCTGCTGACTGCTGCATCCAGTGCCTGCCCATCCTCCCTGGGGGCTGGACTCCACATGAAGCATGTGCCTCTGAGGCCCCCAGCCTCACCTCCTCGATGCCTGCTAGGAGGCCGCCCACTGCTTCTCTGCTTTGCTCCCAGGCCTGAGCACCTTCATCAAGGCCACATGGCTGAGGGTCACCTCAGGCTGGGGGGCAGCTCTCAACTATGTGCTGCATCTGTTCTCACAGGTGATACCACTTGAGGGCAGAGGCCTTGCCTTCATGCCATCCCAACCTCCACAGTCCTTACTGGGCTGGGAGGACCGATTTCTCTTGAATTTCTCAGGGATCAGCTCTGGAACACCAGGAAGGCCTGCCAGAGTTCGATCAGCCTTTCTGTCCACATGGGCCCAGAGGTCTCCAACTGCCATGTTGTTACCTGTCCTCTGTCTCCACTGCTGCCTTGCTCAAGAAGGTCCCTTTTCCAGGCCACAGCTTTGCCTGGACACATGTCCACCAAAAGAAGACTTTTACTACCAGAAGTCCTTTCTGGCAGGTGGGCAACAGATTCTCGTGAGAAGTGTGGATCCCTGAGGACTTATCCTTCCTGTCCAAGTTGGAGCAGGACAAGTCAGGCCCTGGGTCCTCTTACCAGGTACCAGCCCTGGGAAGGCGGGTCACTTCTTGCTGTTGCAACTCAAGAGTCAACAAACTACCACCAGTGGGCCTCATTGAGGGGAGGTGGCTAAAATAAAAGCTAGTGACAACACCAGATGCTGGAAGGGATGTGGGGAACTGGATTCTGCATACTGTGCTGGTGGGAACATAAAATAGCAGTCATGCTGCCAGTGGTTGGTCAGTTTCTTATAAAACTAATTTTGCAACTACTACATGATCCAGCAATTATGCTCCTTGGTGTTTATCTCAGAGAAATGAAATTTATATTCACAGAATAACTAGCACATGAAGGTTTTTTTCATAATAGTAAAAAACTGGGACCAGTCCAGATGTCCTAAAGTGGGTGAGAGATTAAATAAACTATAGGACATCTGCTCAATGAGGTCCTGCTCAGCACAGAGCAGCTCAGACTGACTTCCAGAGGCTCAGACTGAAGAAAAAACAGTGTCAAAAGGCCACACGATCTAATGATTCTGTTGATGTAACACTCTTGAAATGATGAAGCTGTTCAGTGCAGACGTGGTCAGTCTAGGTCTCCAGAGCTCAAGGCGAGGACAGGGTGAGAGAAGTAGACATGGCTACAAATGGGCAGCATGAAGGATCCCTGTGTTTGGAGCCTTCTGTCTCCACTGTGCCAATGTTGGCAGGCTGTTTGTGACCCTGGCAGTTATGTTTTGCAAGATGTTACCACTGGGATAAACTGGGTTTAGGGCCCATGGGATCTCTGCACAGTTTCTTATGATTGTGTACATTAACTGTATGCATGTTTTACTATTGCATAAAAATAAAAAGTTAAAGGGGTACTGGGAGTGGCAGTGACAGGGCTCAGGGGTGTGGCCTGGGGACTAGGTGGGATGGCCTCCAGCCAGTCATGGTGTTGGACAGGCACTGCGGCCTTCCACAGCAGGCCCAAGGCATCTTCTGTGACCCTCCTGTGGCCCCCACACTGCAGCCACCCGAGATCCAACTTGAAGGTGTCCCGCACCCCTCTGCCTCTGTGCAGCCTACCGCTAACACTGTAGCTGGCTTCTGTCCCTTCTGGTTGGGTGACTGCCCAGTGTCCAAGCCACTGCCCAGGCTGGGTAGGCCGATTCTCTGTGGCCTCATGGTTCCTGGTGTGTCCCCCACTTCTGTCAGCTCTGGGGCCAACCTTCAGCCCCTCTAGCTCCCCGGAGTGCAGGAGACCCTCTGGGGTGGATGCACTCATGTCCACCCAGTGCTGGTGGCCAGTGCAGGCTGAGGTCTCTGTCAAGTCCTGTTCCAGATGGGCCTGTAGCCTCCTTCCCTCCCCACAGGTTCCAGCCATGTCCCAGGAGGCCCCTGAGAAGCAGCCACTGTGGCTGCAGACTACCAGGAAGGGTGTGCAGAGGGGAGCAGAACTTTTTGCTGGCAGGTCTGGGGCAGGATAGGGGCAGGTTTGGACACAGTCAGGGCCCCCAGCAGGCCCCTCTGGGCAGGAGGCCACGACAGCATGATGTTTTTGCTCCTGCAGCCTCAGAGCCTGGCCAGAGCCAGCACACTGGCCACCCGGAGGCAGCTGCTGTCCCCAGGAAACCCCTGCTCCCTCCACATTTGCTTCTGGACAAGGAGCCCATAACTGGGGCAGGATTCTGCAAGAGATGGGAATCACCCAGCTGCCCAGTGTCCTGGGGAGCACCCTGCCCTTGGATCTGTCCTAGGGGACTCTTGGGCCAGCTCTGATGTAGCAGCTGTAGATACCATTCCTCTATCCCACTTTCGTCCAGCCCCTTGGGCCCAGCCTGCCTCAGGAGGAGGACCATGGTCCAGACAAGAGGCCTGGTGCCCACAACAGCCTGGCTTGCAGAGTGGGGCAGAGGGGGCAAAGGGCTGACTGTGGACACAGGGAGGGGACTGAGGGAAAGGAGGGCTCCATCTCAGAGATTGGGGTTCACTGGGAGACATGGAGTCCCAAGTGGGGAGCATGGAGGAGTGCCAAGCAGGGCCAGGTTGTTGGGGACCCTTGGGGACACTGCTGGGCTGCCAGGAGGCAGCTGTCATCTTCCTGACCCCCTTGCTGGAGACCAAGTGGAAGGGATCAGGACAGGAGGAGGGTGCAGGCATGCCCAGGGCTGGGGAGCCCTAGCAGCTGCTGACCTCTCCCCAGCCTCAGCTCAGGCTACATGCAGTTGGCAGGGGAAGCTGGCATCATGGCAGGCTCTGGGAGTCAGGGGCAGTGGCCTGAGGGAGGCTTGGGGGCATCCTAGCAACAACGAAGGTATGGCATAAGCACAATCATTACGAGCAAGACGGGAATCATTTCCTCTCATTCCAGATGAGAAAACAGGGGCAGAGAGTTGCAGAGGACTCCTGTGGTGCCCGCTGAATCCCCTGGCCCCGGTCCCCTGCTGGCCATCTTCATGGGAGTAAGGTGCAGGGCCTGCTCCAGGCAGCTGTGGAGCATCATCTGTGGAGCTCAGGCCCCTTCTGAATGGGCTTAAGCTGGGAGGGGCTGGGGAATTTCACTATATCATCAGGACCAGCATTGACCAACCCTTCATAAGGCTAACACTGCCCTAACAGAAAGGCAGGCTGGAGAGGGGCTTGGGTGACTCCAGGAAAAGGTGTTGCGTGGTATGGTTGATTTATGGCCTCTGGGGGCCTCATTCTTCCTGCATGTGGGGCTGGTTGGGCCCCAAGGATAGCTGGGTGTGCTTCAGAGACAGCCAATAACTGCCACTGGGCCTGAGAAATGCTGGTAGTTGCTTCCCACTGTGTCTTCTGCAGGAGAGGCCAGGAGCAGAGTTTTCCTGGCAAGTGTGGTGCAGGGGCCAGGGGCTGTTTTAGCAAGGCTGGTCCCCCAGCTGGTCCACCTGGTCTCATCTCTTTCTCTGGGCCCTGTGGGTGTTCATGTCACCTAAGCACCTATGACTTCTGCTCCTAGGTCTCTGTCTTGAAGTCAGATCGCATTAAGGTCAGCAGGGCCATCCAGGGTAGGGCGGTACTCAGACAGCTGTGGCTTGCAGTTCCCTCCTCGCCTGCTGGACTTGGTGCCAGGCACGGCTGTGTGCATAAGCAAAAGGGATCCTGGCCTGAGGAGCTCCTGTACCAGCAAAGGAGCTGGGAAGGATACAGGGTCTGACCTGACCATACTGCCACTGCCAAGGACAAGGCTCTGGATGGGTTACAGGTCCAGATGTCTACTGGAGACCTCACTCTTTGGCCAGAGTCTCTGGAGAGGCTCAGAGAAGCCTGGGAGGAGCTGGGAGCCAGGCCTCGGCTATCCCTGGCTACATTAGAGATCTGAATCACGTCCTGGGTATGTGAGGCAGAAATGCTGGGTTGCTGCAGAAATACCCACAGCTGGGTCAGCTGGCCAGGTCAGTCCCTTGCTGCCCCTGCCTGCTGCAGCAATCTGCCCCCCAAGAATTCTGTCTAGGAGCAGAGGTCTTCCTCAGAGCACCTGCATGCCTCCAGAACCCATCTCTGTCAGGTTGTGGTCTGAATGTCTTTGTCTAGCTTTCATCAGATTCTTACAGAAGCCCAGGATGCAAAGGTCAGAACTGGGTCCAGGAACAGAGGGCTATGGAACACTCTATCCTCACACAGGCTGCTGGGGAGGTAAAGAAAATCCCCGGAACCAACCAGTCCATGAGTTCTGTGCATTAGAGCATATGTTATGGGTGGTGTCAGTAGAAGGAGTCAGGGTAAGAAGGAAGAGGCATTAGTTACCTCTGGGTATAAGACAGATCCCTCAGCTCTTTCAAAATCTTATAGACATAACGTGTTGCATAATTTTAAAATTATTCAGTTTGGAAACATGAAAATTGAGTCATTTGGATACCCTTTGATGATCTGGTAGGCTAGGTACCTGAAACAGCTCTTCCACTGAAAACAACTGAAAACTTGTGCAAAATATAAAAATAATCTTCTGAACTGTATTAAGTATTTATCCAAAAAAAGCAAGAAGTCAAGTCAAAACATGTAGAAACTATGGAAACCCAGAAAGGCAAGCCAAGAGCTGTCAGCATCTGGGCGGAGGGAATTTGCCAGAAGAGGTGAACTTGAGCTCTGAGCTCCATGACTTCCTGGTAGGCAGTGGACAAAAGTCAAACCCCGACTGGCCCAAATTCCTACAAGAGAGTCCCTTGAAGTTGAGAGCATAGGTGGCAAGTCCTAGAATAATGTAAGGGCAAACAAAAATAGGGGGTAAGATAAATTTTAGTAAGGGTAAATGGTAAATACTTCTGCCCACTCCCAAGTGGTAACAAAGAAAACCAGCCATTCTGGACCTCAGTGCTGAGAGGAGAGGGCAAAGGACCCTGCTGGAACTTTACAAACAGAAACCAGGGGTCTTCATGTAGGATTCTAGCCATAGTTCACAAGGTCTAGATGGGCTGAACCCTCAATTTGGTAATTTAATTTTCACTGATATCCCCAGGTACATGGAAGATACAAGACAACCCTCCCTGGAAGAACTCATAAATTTTATATATAATAATATAATATGATATGATATGATATGATATGATATACATTATTATTTTGAGACAAGGTTTGTCTATGTAACTTTGTTGTTCTTGTTAGATGTTGTTGAGTCGAATCTAACTCATAACTATCCTGTATACAACAGAACGAAACACTGCCCAACACTGTGCCATGCACAGTCTTTTTATGTTAGAGTCCATTGTTGCTGTCACTGTTTCTTCTCATTTTGAGTCATTCCACATCAGCAAAAGGAGGTTGCAGGGGCTTTACTCCATTCCCGTCATTAAGGTCAACTCTACTTTGAGGATGCAACTCTTCCCCAGTTGTCTCTTAAACGCCTTCCAGTCTGGGGTGCTCATTTTCAGGCACCATATTTGTCTGTGCTTCTACTATTCATAGGGCTTTCAATGGCTAATTATTTCAGGAGTGGGCTGCCAGGTCTATGACAGAATATATTTCAGTTGGTTTCAGTCACCCATCCAGTGGTAATTTGTTATGGAAGAGCGAGGAAACTAATAAAAAGGTAAAATTATATCCTAGAAAGACAAGAGAAGTGATCATTAAAGAAGTCAGGATAGTAGTCCACTCTGTAGGATAGTGGGACAGGTGTGTTCAGGTAGGGAGCACACAGAAGGGCCCAAGGTCTAGAACTGGCATAGTATTGTACAGTAATATACTTATACAGTATTCATTTTGTGTGCATGAGGTACTGGGCATGAACTGTACCACTGAGCTACATCTCAAACCATGCAATTTTCTTAATACTGTATTTTATCCTGCATACACTTTTATTTTCTCACCATGTTCGCTTCAAACTCACAATCCTCCTTGCCTCAGCCTCCCAACTGCTGGAATTACAGGATCACACCACCACTTCCAGTTTACACTCTTCGGACGTATGAAACATTTAGTGGTTTTTAAAATGATCACTTTGAGTGTTCTAGATAATATTTATCTGTTTAACAAGTTTTTCACATCATCCATTTCAAAATCCCTTGAAGAATCTACTACCCAGAACATGAAAACATTTAAGGGAATCTTGGCCACTGTATATCCTATCAGGCCTATCTAACTGGCAACGCTGTAACATGTGTAACCCTATAGCTCTGCTCTCAAGACAGCTTCTCATGATTTTCCATTCTCTCTTTTTGCAGGGGTAGCTACTGCTCTTAGCAGAAAGTCTTGCTCAGGCAGCCCCTCTCATGGGCTGGACACAAGAAGGCAGGGATGTAGGAGTAAACTGACTCAGTGGTGAAGGGCTTTCCTTTCACCATGGTTGTCTGTCTGGCTTGAGACAAGCATCTGGATGACGTTTTCCTCTATCTCCCTCTTTTTTATTTTTCCTTCAGTACTTGGGGGTTGAACCTAGGGCACTGTGTATGCTAGGCAAGTGCTCTACCACTGAGATGCAACCCAGCCCCCTCTTTCTCTAATTTTTTATTTTGAGACAGGATTGTACTAAGTTGTGCTGGCTGTCTCTGGCCTTGTACTTATGACCCTCTTACCTCAGGTTCCCAAGTCACTGGGATCACAGGTATACATAACAGCCCTTGGCTCTCTCTTTTTAAAGCAACTTTATTCAGGTAAAAATGACAGACAATAAAATATGGGTATTTAAAGTGTACTTAAAGTATTTAAAGATGGACAATTTGATATTTTCAAGTGTCCCACTATGTGATCATCACCATAATGAAAATAAGGAACTTGTCCATCACTCCCTCATAATTCCCTGTATAACCTCTCCTTCTGGCCCCTGTCTCATGTCATATCTAAGAAACCATAGCCTAATCCAAGATTAGCAAGAATTACATGCATATTTCTAAGAGTTTAAAAGTTTTAGCTCTTACATTTAGATTTTTGATTCATGTTGTTGTTAGGTGCCATTGAGTCAGGTCTGATTTACAGTGACCGTGTGCACAACAGAAGGAAACACTCCCTGATGCTGTGCTACCCAGGCATTATGTCAGAGCTTCTCTGCTACTCACAGGATTTTCAATGACTGATTGTTTCAGGATTGTCTTTTGGGAGTGGGCTGCCAGGTCCTTCTTCCGTTTTTGCAGTGCTGGGAATTGAACCCAGGGCCTCAGAGAGCACAGAGAGGCACTCTTCCAATTGAGTTAAACCCCAGCCCTTGATTCATTTTGAATTTATTTTTGTATATAGAGAGTAGAGTTCAACCTTCATTTGTTTACATATAGATATCCAACAGCACTGAGAGTATTTATTGAATGCTATTCTTTTGCCAAACTAACTTGACACTTTTATCAAAAATCAGTTGATCATAAATCTGGGTTTATTTCTGTACTCACAATTCTATTCACTGGACTGTAGAGTCTGACCTTATGTTAGTTTCATAAGCTTCAATTACTATTGCTTTATAGTAAGTTTTGAAATAGACAAGTGTGACGCCTTCAGTCTTGTTATTTTTCAATATCATTTTGATTTATCTGGGTCTCTCATATTTGCATATGCATTTTAAGATTAGCTTGTCAATATTTGCAAAGAAATCAGCTAGGATTTTGATAGGCTATTTTACATGTATAGACCAATTTGGAAAGTTTTTCCACCTTAATGATATTAAGTCTTCCAATCCATGAACATAGATATGTTTCCACTTATTTAGGTCCTCTTTAATTTCTTTTAGTGATATTTTGTTATTCTTAATATACAAGTCTCATACTTTTTCTGAAAAGTGTTTTCTTTTGATGGCATTGCAAATAGAATTGATTTTCAAACTTCATTTTTGGTAGGTTCATTTCAAGTGTTTACAAATATAATTGATTTTTGTATATTTATCTTTTATCCTGAAACCTTGCTAAACTCATTTATTAATTCTAATAGTTTCTTTTTAGTGGATGTCTTAGGATTGTCTAAATAAAATATCATGCCATCTGCAAACAGAGATAGTTTTACTTATTCTTTTCAATATGTATGCTTTTTATTTCTTTCTGTTGCCAAATTTCCCCACCTATAAAATCCAGTAAAATGTTGAATATCAGTGGCTCTTACCACTCTTACACACATCCTTTTCTTATTTCTGAATGTAGGGAAAATTTCTCAGTCTTTTAGCACCAAGTATGTTAGCTGTGGGCTTTTCATCGATGCTCTTTAAGAGGATGAGAAAGTTTTCTCCTATTGCTTTTTTGATGAATTTTTTTCAAAGGAGTGTTGAATTTTGTCAAATTCTTTTTCTGCCTCTATTTATATGGCTATGGGGCTATGACATGATGTGTGCATTAGTCTAGTTTTGGTTGTTAACCCAACCTTGCATTCCTTGGCTAAATCTCACTTAGTCATGGTTTACCGTTTTTTCACATATTGCTAGATTCATCTTCCTGGTATTCTGTGGAGGAATTTCACACCTGTATTAAAAAGAAATGTTTGTTGTTTTTTTATATGATCTTTTTGTCTGGTTTTGGAATCAGGGTAATAGTGGCCCCACTAAGTAAGTTGGGAAATATTCCTATCCTATTTTTTGGAAAAGTATGTGAAGGATTGGTAGTAATTAGTCCTTAAATATTTAGTATAATTTGTCAGTAAAGATATTTGTCATTGTATGCATTTATGAAAATGTCATAAATTAAACCCATTATTTTGTGTAACTAATATATGCTAATATTAAAAAAGTTCAAAACAAAGATATTTACACTTGGGCTTTTATTTGGGGTAATATTTTGATTACTAATTCAGTTTTTACTTAGCATAGGTTTATTCAGATGTTCTTTTTCTTTTTGGGCACTTTCAATAATTTATGTCTTTCTAGGAATTATCTGAAGTATCATAAAATTGTTCATAACATTACTCTATAACCTTTTATTTCTATAAGGTCAACTTTAGAATTTCCATTAAAAAAAAAAAAATATATATATATATATATATATTTGTTGTTGTTGTTAGGTGCTGTTGAGTTGGTGTTCAACTCATGGCGATCCTACATAGAATAGGTAAAACACTATTGTCAGTGCTTCTCTGCTATTCCTACAGTTATCAATGGTGGCTTGATCTTTGGGAGTGGGTTGCCAGGTCCTCCCAAGCCTACAGCACCCTGCTTAGCTTCTGAGATCTGATGAGATTGGAAGCCATAGTGCTATGGCTGCATATATGGATCAGCTCTGGATGCTGATTCCTTCACATTTCTCCACATTTCTCCAGGGCATGCTTTTGCTGTGGTGGTCTTCTTTATTTATTTAGTGACTTAGCTGAATTATTCTTTTTTGTTAGGTTCCGTCAAGTCAGGTCTGACTCATAGTGACCCTATGTACAACAAAAGGAAACGTTCTCTGACACTGTGCCATGCCTGACACTGTGTCAGTGCTTCTCTGCTATTTTCAGTGGCTGATTGTTTCAGGATTGTTTTTTCTTTAGGGGGTGGCTACCAGATCCTTCTCCCATTTTTTCAGTGCTGGGGATTGAACCCAGGGCCACAGAGAATACACAGCAGCACTCTACCAACTGAGCCAAACCCCAGCCCCTGTAAATTATTTTAATGAAGTCTATATTAGCAAAGTGTGAAGCCTTTTGTTTTTGTTTTTGTTTTTTCGAGACAGAGTCTCACTATGTAGCTCAGGCTGGCTTTAAATTTATGATCCTCCTGCCTCTGCTCCCAAATGCTGGGATTATGTTTTTGTGTGTGACACCTGGCTAGTTTGAAGTCTTTTATCCTGCTCCTCAGACAATGCAGCCTTGGATAAGCACATGACACTCTGGTATAATAATGTTTATCAGGGTTTCCTTCAACTGTTACTTTTTCTTTGGTCTCTCTATTAAGCTTTTTGCATCATTCAATATGATACCTGGCTAGTAGGCTCCACTATTGATAGCGGATACTCTATTATCTTTCAATAATGCCCCAGGACATCTATTTCTCCATAATTTGATCCAATTAATCTCCAGCAGGGATAATGTTTAGATA
This sequence comes from Pedetes capensis, assembly GCA_007922755.1. NCBI lineage: Eukaryota > Metazoa > Chordata > Mammalia > Rodentia > Pedetidae > Pedetes > Pedetes capensis. Next base: position 65,799 of record VMDO01003450.1, on the reverse strand, counting down.
TTTTTCTGACCCCAAAGGGCTTTTCTTAGCTGGTTCTCTCCCTGGTTCTTCCTGGTAAACTAGCTGGCCTGCAGCTTAGCTTTTGCTTATAGAATTAACAGCTTCGCCAGGCCCAGTAGCGCATGCCTGTAATCCCAGCGGCTCGGGAGGCGGAGGCAGGAGGATCGCAAGTTTGAGACCAGAGGCAGTCTGCGTAACTTAGTGAGACCTTGTCTCAAAAAGTAAAAAAATGGGCTGGGGGTGCAGATCAGTGGTCCAGCACTTGCAGAGCATGCAAGCGTGAGGCCTTGGGTTCAACCCCCAGTACCACAAAAAAAAAAAAAAAAAAAAAAAGAAAGAAAAAAAAAGAACAGGATTATCAGCTTCATCTTTGCCAATACCAAAGTTTCCATAGTTTTTGAGGTAGCCCTTAGACTTGAATGTCTCCACATTGTTTCAAATAAAGTCACTTACTCCAGGTTCAAGGGAGATCCATGGAGATTTAGAGTTGTGTGTTCTCTTGGATGACCTCTTCTCCTATGAAAAGGTCTAGATCACCTCTCTGGTCACTAATGGGCACAACAGCCTCTGCTCCCCTTGGCTTGCCTTTCCTGGTGTGGAATCTCAGCCCTATAAGTAAGCTGAGCTGATGGCAACCATAGCCTTAATATTCTCAGATGTCTGTGTGTCAAATATCCCGCTGCTTGTCTCTTATAAGGGCATTTGTGATGGCATTTGAAGCCCATTCAGATAGTTCAAGATGATCTCATTTAAAGATCCTTGACTTAAATTTTATCAGAAAAGATTCTTTTTCTTTTCAAGGTAACACTTATAGGCTCTGAGGATTAGGACATGAAATCATTGGACATCATTATTCCACCTACCATTTTGTCCTTGAGCTGCAAAGATTCACATGTAATTTTTATGGGATGTCCCTGTCTCACACACAAACACATTCACCCTGTCCTAACATCATCAAATGTCATAATCTATTACAGCATCAGCTCTAAGTCAATATCTCATATATATCATGTAGGGTGAGACTTTGAGTATTAGTCCAGGTTCTTCAGAGAAACAGAACCGATAGGATATAGATAGATAGATAGATAGATAGATAGATAGATAGATAGATAGTTAGATAGATAGATAGATAGGTAGATGGTGTCATGATTTGAATATAAAGTGTCCCCCAAAGATCATGTGCTTTAATGTTGGGTCTCCAGCTGGTGGTGGTGTGTTGGGAGGTGGGTCTAGCTTGGCTGAAGTAGCTGCCTGGGGGCAGGCTTTTGGAAGATTTTATCTCAGACTCACACCCTTGGTCCCTCTCTATTCCTGGTCACTCATGCTATGAGTTCATATAGCACAGGCCCTGCAGCTACTGGCAGGCTGCTGCCTATCCTGCCACCTTGCTGGACAGACCCTCTAACTGTGAGCTCCCAATAAACCTTTTCCCCCATAAGTTTGAGTCGATTTTTCTGCTACAGTGATGATAGTTGACTAATATGGATAGGTAAGACAGGGGATTTACTATGGAAACAGTATCACACAATTATGAAGCCTGATAATTCCTATGATATTCCCATCAATGGAACCCACCAGTAAAACTTGGTGGTTTATTTTTGGATTTTATTTTATTTTATTTTTTGGTTCCAGGTGTTTAAGGAAATATTTAGTGAATCACTAGCAGAGCATCAGTCTAAGTGAACAGAGAATTCAGGGGCTGTACACAAGAAAGAACATGGCTTTACCAAATCATTTCAGCAAAATCACTAAATAATAGCAATTGCAGTAAACAGCAATAATAAATCTAAGGGAAGGGGAGAATCTGATTCCTGAAGGTGCCACATATTCAAAAAATATTTTTTAAGTGCAAAATCATGAGGCATGCAAAGAAATTAAAAATAAATAGAATTATTTCCCAAGGAACTCTAGACATTAGAATTACTACTTGAGTTCTTTAAATCAACTATTTTATTTTATTTTATTGCAATGCTGGAGATTGAACCCAGGGCTTTATGTATGCTAGGCAAGTGCTCTATCACTGTGTAATACTCCCAGCCCAACTATTTTGAACATATTCAAAGAGCTGAAGGAAACCATATACGAAGAACTAACGGAATGCATGAGAATGATGATTCACCAATGCAGAATATCAGTAAGTGATTGTTGTTGTTAGGTGCTGTCAAGTCAGAATCCGACTGGGGCCGGGCGTGGTGGCGCATGCCTGTAATCCCAGTGGCTTGGGAGGCGGAGGCGGGAGGATCGCAAGTTCAAGACCAGAGGCAGTCTGCATAATTTAGCGAGACCCTGTCTCAAAAAATTAAAAAAAATGGGCTGAGGTGCAGCTCAGTGGTCCAGCACTTGCAGAGCATGCAGGCGCGAGGCCCTAGGTTCAACCCCCAGTACCGCAAAAAAAAAAAAAGAAAAGTCAGAATCGGACTCATAGCGACCCTACATACAACAGGTAAAACACTATTGTCAGTGCTTCTCTGCTGTTCATAGGGTTTTCAATGGCGGACTGATTTTTGGGAGTAGGTTGCCAGGTCCTTCTCCCAAGCCTATAGCACCTGGTGTTCCCAGGTGGTATCCCATCCAAATACTAACCAGGCCCAACCCTGCTTAGCCTCTGAGATCTGACAGGGTTGGATGCCACAGGGCTACGGGTGCAGGCAATAAAGTGATAGAAATTTCAAAAGCAACCAAGTAGAATTTCCGTAGTTGAAAAATACAATAACTGAAATAAGTTCACTAGAGCTGTCTAACAGCAGATTTGAACAGGCAAATTATAGATCAAGATCAAGGAACAGCTTATTCGGTGCTTGGTGAGGGTCCACTTCTTTGTTTTCTGATGGCTATTTTCTTGCTGTGTCCTTACATTTTACAGAACAAATGGAGAGGAAGCAAATTATTTCATCTCTCTCTCTCTGTCTCTCTGTCTCTGCCTCTGTCTCTCTCTGTCTCTCTCTATCTCTGTCTTTGTCTCTCTCTATCTTTCTTGTGGTACTTTAAGGATTGAACTCAGGGCCTCACTTTTGCAAGTGCTCTACCACTGGGGTGCACTCCCAGTCCATTTTTTTTTTTCATCTTGAGTTAGGGTCTCACTAAGTTACACAGGCTGCTGCTGGCCTCAAGCTTGTGATCCTCCTGTCTCTCCCTCTCAAGTCACTGGAATTACCGGTGTGTGCCACCAAGCCTAGCTTCATGTCTCTTTTATAAGAGCACGAATCCAATCATGAAGGCTCCACCCTCATGACCTAATCACCTCATGCCATGAGACACTAATGCAGGTACTGTGGTCTTGGACTTCTAGAATTGTGAGCTAAATAAAACTATTTTCTATATGAAGTATTCAGTCCCATGAGTTTTGTTACAGAAACAAAACAGACTAAGACAGTTGTTAACTGCAATCACTGAGAACGTAACTAAAGATGTATCATGAGAGTGATGACAAGAAAATTAAGATGGTTCCCTAGAAAGCACCTGTCTATGAAAAGAAGGCCGCAATTGATGAACCGAGAAACAAAAAGATATAAGATGTACAGAAAGCAAAAAGTAAAGTGGCAAACATATATCCAGCTGTGATAGTCCTTCACTATCCATGGGATATTGATTGTAGGATACACAGTGGGTGCCAAAATACATGCTTGTTTATATTTTTTACATAAAATATTGTAGAATTTGCATGTGACCTGTCTACATCCTCCCACTGGGGTTCAGCTCAGTTGGTAGAGGGACACTGTGTGCTTTCTGAGGCTCTAAGATCGATCCCCAACCCACAAAAATGAGAGAAGGATGTGATAGCTCACTCCCCATAAAATCTTAAAACAATCAGCTATTGAAAACCCTATGAATAACAGAAGCCTGCAGCTGTAGCCCTGTGGCATCCGATCCCGTCTGATCTCGGAAGCTAAGCAGGGTCAGGCCTGGTTAGTACCTGGATGGGAGACCACCTGGGAACACCAGAAGCTGTAGGCTTGGGAGAAGGACCTGGCAACCCCCTCCCAAAAATCAATCTGCCATTGAAAACCCTATGAACAGCAGAAAAACACTGACAATAGTGTTTCCCCTGTTGTACAGAGGGTCGCTATGAGTTGGATACCAACTCGACGGCACCTAACAACAACAACAATGAATAACAGAGAAGCACTGACAATAGTGCTGGGCATAGCACAGGGTCGGGGAATGTTTTGTTCTGTTGAACATAGAGTCGCTATGAGTCAGACTCTACTTGATGGCACCTAATAACAACAACAACAACAACAACAACAACAACACATCCTCCCATATATTTTATCTCAAAAATACTTAAAGTAAGTTATACAATGTAAAGGATATATAAATAGTTGTTATACTGGACTGTTTAGGGAATAAGGGAAAGAAAAAAGTCTGTACATGTTCAGTGATAATATATTTTTCCCAAATATTTTTGATCTATAAATGATTGAATCCATGAATGCAGAAACTACAGACACAGAAGACTGACTGTATATAAAAAATAAAGTTCAATGCAAATGGTTTAAAGAAACCTAAAGGCACAGACTTTTGTATTGCATGAAAAAATATGATCCAACCACCTACTATCTACAGGAGACACATTTTAGATTCAAAGATACAAATGGTTGAAATTAAAACGATCCAAAATTTATATCATACAAATAACCACAAGCAAGGTGAGGTGAACTAAAATAAAAATATTACTAAGAGCAAGCAAAGACGTTTTGTAATGATAAAAGCATAAGTCCATCAAGATAATGAATTAACCAAAGACATATATGAACCTAACAACAGAACCCTAAGACTCATGAAGCAAAAACTGACAGAATTGAAGGGGAAAAAACAGGCAAGTTGAAGATAATTGTTGGAGACTTCAATTCTCTACTTTCAAGAATGGATACAACAATTAGGCAGAAGATCAATCAGGAAATAGAAGACTTGAACAACTTTATAACCCAGCTAGACCTACAGATATCCACAGAACACTCTATAATAGCAGAATGAACATTCTTTTCAAGTGAACATGGAACTTCCTGAGGATAGACAATATTCTAGGCCATAAAACAAACCTCAATATTTTTACAGATTGAAATCATACAAAGTATTTCTTCAGTTATGATGGGAAGAAGTTATTAATCAGTTACAGAAAGAAACTCAGGAAACTCATAATGATGTGGAAATTAATACACTTGTAAATAACCAATGGGTTAAAAATAAATAAAAATGGAAATTATGAAATACTTAGAGAAAATAGCAGTGAAGATTCAATATACCAAAACTCGTGGCTGCAACTAACATACATCTTAGGAGGAAACTGAGAGTTTAATTTAATTTATTTATTTATCTCTTCATTGTGGTCCCTGTAGGTTGAACACAGGCCCTCACACATACTTTGCAAATGCTCTACCAGTAGGCTGCATCTCAAGCCCATTTTTTTTTATTGGAAACTTTTAACGTACAACTTAACGTGTTTCATTCTCACATGCATTTCATTGTGACATTTCCATATATGCATTTCATTGTACATTGCACAGATAACTTCCCCCTTACCCTCTTATGCCCCTCATCCCCCCTCTCCCCCTCCACCAATGACCTGTCTTCTGCTTGCCTGTCTTTTTGTGGGAATATTTTTCTGTATATCCTTGCATCCCAATTATTATTTAAGTCCACACTTCTTTCTGTAGTGATCTATCTTTTTACATTGTCAGTAGTATGACATGTAGATGTGATATATAGTATGACAGTAGTATGACATGAATAATCTAGCCCATTTGCATTATTACCATCCTTTGGTATTGTTGGTATTATTATAATTATTTCCTGAACTATTAAAGTTGGGCTGTTTACTTTGAGGTCACCCTTTCTCTTATTCCACACTCTTCCTTGTCCCGCCTCCCCCTCCTGTCTTCTCCCATCATCGCTTCCTTTTGCTAGATCCTTCCCTCCGTCTTTGCACTCCTTGAATTGTCCCTTCTCTGCTTAGTTTACATTAGCTTTTTATTATGTTCCAATTTCTGTGTGTGACTTTTTCCTTTTTTAAAATATGATTCAGCTCCCACATATGAGTAAGAACATGCAGTATTTCTCTTTTTGGGCTGGTGTTTGTTCACTTAAGATAATTTTCTCCAATTCCATCCATTTTGCTGCAAATGACATTATTTCTTTTTTTTTTGATTGCTGAGTAGTATTCCATTGTATATATGTACCAGAATTTTTTTATCCATTCTTCTATTGATGGACACTTTGGTTGACTCCATATCCTTGCTATTGTGAAAAGTGCTGCATTGAACATGGAGATGCAGGTGTCTCTGTGGTATGATGACTCATTTCCCTTTGGGTACATTCCCAATAGTGTAATAGCTGGGTCATATGGTAGATCTATTTTTAGTTTTCTAAGGTATCTACATATTGATTTCCAAAGTGATTAAACCAAGTTACAGCTCCACCAGCAGTGTAAGAAGGTTCCCTTTTCTTCACAGCCTCACCAGCATTTGTTGTTATTTGTTTTATTGATCTTGGCCATTCTTACTGGAGTAAGGTGGAATCTCAGAGTTGTTTTGATTTGCATTTCCCTAATGGCTTGGGATATTGAGCATTTCTTCATGTGTTTCATGGCTCGAGCCCATTTTTTAATTTTTAATTTTGAGACAGGAACTTGCTAAATTATGCAGGTTGCCTCTGGCCTCAAACTCACAATCCTCCCACCTCAGCCTCTTGAGTTGCTGGGATGAGAGGCCTGTGCCATGGCACTCAGAAAATTTAAAGTTTTAAATGCTTATACTAAGAAAAAAAAAAGATCTCAAACTGATAACCAGAACTTTGAGGAACTGGAAAAGAAAGAGAAGGCTGACTCAAAACCAAGAAGAATAAATGTTACATTATTTCAAGCATAGTCTATGCACTGTTAGTTGTGTATCTCCCTTTGCCTGTCCTTACCTTTATGCTATTGACATCCACTTCACTTTCACCTGTTAGAAATGCCAATATGCATGGTTACAATTTTTCCTTGTATAACTATTTTTAAAAGATAGTCAAATCATAAATTTATTTGTGTGGTTCTTATTTGTAGTGATTTTTCATTCCTGTTTGTAAATCCAGATCTTCATTTGGTATCATCTTCCTTTTGCCTAAAGGAATTCTTTCAATGTTCCTCAGATGGGTGGTGATGATTTCAGGTTTTGTATATCTGAAAAAAAACCAGACTTTTATCTTCACATTTGGAAGATATTTTTGCTGAGTACATATCCCTTTGAAGGCAATTTTGTGCTATCAGTACCTAATGATGCTCCACTGACTTCTGCCTGCATTGTTTCCGGCAAAAAATCTGTTATTGTCCTTATCTTTGGTCCTCTGGACGTAATGTATCCCTTTTTTCTCTGTTTGCTTTAAGATATGCTCTTTATTACTAAGTTTGAGCAATTTGATTATGATGTGACTTCATGTCAATTTCTTCATGTTTCTTGTTCTTTTGTTTATATTTGGCTGTGCTTATAAATACTGTGTTGGAAATTTTTCAATCACTGCTTCAAAAAAATTTTTTTTGTTTCCACTCTGTTAGTTACTATAATGATGATATATATGGAGTTATTTGAAGTTTTTCTTCAGTTCATTAATACTTTTTTCACTTATTTACATTCCTAATTCTCTTTGTGTTTCATTTGGGTTTTTCCTATTGCTATGTCTTCAAATTCACTACTTTCTTTGTGTGTCTGATCCTTCATACATCCCAGTGAATTTTCCATCTCACACCTGTAGAATTCATCTCTAGAAGTGCAACTTTGGTACTTCTTATAAATTTCATGTCTGTACTTATTTTGGGGCGGGGGTTTAGCTCAGTTGATAGAGTGCCACTCTATACTCTCTGAGGCCCTGGGTTCAACCCCCAGCACCCCCCACAACGGGAGAAGGATGTGGCAATCCACTTCTGAAACAATCCTGAAATAATCAGCCATTGAAGACCCTATGAGAGTTGTTATGAGTTGGGCATGGCTCTACAGCACCTAACAACAACAGCTACTTATTTTAATTTATATTTATTTTTTATCATATTTTTTAAAATTTATAAATGTTGGAGAGGTACAGGGTAATAAGACTCTTGCTATATTTGCTATGCAACTGTTACATCACTTTTGCTTAGGCATTCATTCACTTACATGGTTTACATAGCCATAATTCACACATATTTATAAAGTTGCACCATATATTTTGTGGTAACTCTCCCTTTGGCCCTCTCCTTTATTTCCCTCCCCTTCCCCCATCTCCAACCTCTACTTCCTGCCACTAATCCCCTCTCCACTTCTTTCAGCTTTGCCTATATTTTCCCTCCATGGATAAGTACAAATTGATCACTTTTATATGTACATGTGTGTACCTCTCTACTTATTTTTAACTTTTTGATTTGAGAAAATTACAGGTTTACAGGGAGTTGTAAAAAATATTCAAGGATCTTGGGTCAATGGCTAGAAGCCACAAGAAGCACATTTTAGTTTCTGGATAAGGAAATAGTCTCTCCCAGAGAAGCCTCAAGAAAGAATGGGCTGACTAGCACGTGGTGAGTTCCCTTTGAGCAGGGATCTAGCACAGACAGACTGAATGCCTGATTGGCAGAAAGACTATAGCTACCTATGTGTATTAAACAGACAACCAGCCTCAGGGGTCCGCTAGGTGACTTACAGGTGCACTCACCAGCGAATGCCAGCTTCAAGTGAGTCATCAGGGTAGTGGAATTGAGCCAACAGAAGGGAGAGCAGAACCTCCCTCCTTCTCTACCACCCAGAACTTCCCTCCCCACACCACAAAGAGAAGGCCGGCCTGTGGCCACCTTTCTACCAGGTTCTTGCCCTCAGCGCCTGCTTTTGTTTGGGACTGCACTGTGATCAACGTCAGGAATTGTGTTATATTTGGCCCAATCTCGTCATATCAGTTGAGGTTCCCTTGCCAGACACTTGCTTTGCCAGAGTGTCTTGCAGTTAGAAGGGGCCTCACAAGCTCAGTTCTGGTCAAGGTGAAGCTGCTCACAATGGGGCTTTCCCTTTCTGGAAGAAGAGCGAGGTGGAGGAAGGTATCATCACTTCCCTGCACGACAGGGGAGACACTGTCTCTGAGTCAAGCAGGGAAGGTGTGGGGAGTACAGAACTGAAATAGGGCCCAGTGGGCTTTAACTGCAGAAAAGCCTGGAAACCCCCACCCCCACACTCTCCCATGTCTCCTGAGGTTAGACTGTGAGCATCCTTGTTCAAGCCAAGGGCTAGCAAATTATGGCTTAAGGTAGATGAGGCTCCTGAGCCACTGGCCCCCGCACACCACCCTCTGCTTCCATCTCAGCCACACCACCCTGAGGCAGAGGGACACTCGGCCAGGTGGAGCTGCAGGGAACCCTCATCTGTTCTGTCCATGTGCCTGGGCTGGCTTGGGAAAAGGCAGGGCTCGCCCAGGCTGCACCCCATCTGTCTGTGTGCCTGACCCACGCAGGTTCCTAAGGAGGGAGCAGAGGCCCCCACAACTCACAGGGCCCTGACACAGCAGGTGATAGGGGCCCTTCACAGGGACCCAGAAGCAGGAGGTGGTGGCCTGCATTCAAGGAGACAATAAAGGAGGAAGAGAAAGGCAAGACAGCGAGTCCTTACCGGACCTCAGGTACAGGGTCTGTGCACCGACACCTGGAAATAGCAGTTAGCTGGTATCCTGCTCATATCTGTCCCCAGAAAGGACAGGACAGGCAACCATAGAGCTGAGCCCCACACCAGCACAGGGCTGAGTGCCTCACCCTGGGCCACAGCAGTGCTGTTTAGAGTCTCTAAGGACTGGCCTGAAGCCAGGTGTGTTGGTGCACACCTGTAATCTCAATAGTCAGGAGGCTGAGGCAGGAAGATTGTAAATTCAAGGCCAGCCTGGGCTATATAGTAAGACTGTCTCAAAATCCTCCCCACCCCCCAAAAAAGAAAAATAAAAACAAGCTTCTCTGGTGATGCTTTTAAAGATTCACTTCTCAGTGCTGCTCATGAGGGGCCCAAGTCCTTCTAATAGAGGAGCAACCCCAGATCAGACGGACCCACTGAATTTAAAGCATATTAGGTCAGTGGAAGGAAAGAAAGTAACAACAGCAGGCTGAGGTTCTCCCCAGCACAGGTCAGCAGCAGCTTCTGCCTGTGCAAGGTCCCACCTGGTTTATTGTGGGCCCTGCCTGGGCCTTCCCTGACAGCACTCTGGGGCGAAGGGAGGACACCCTTTCTCAGGACCCCATTCCATGAGCTCTGTGCCTCCCCTGGTATGGCTGGGGCCTCCCTGAAGCCAGGCTGTCTGCATGTCTCTCTGCAAACCAGAGTTTCTGGGTGGCCCCATAGGCCTTTGGCCTGCTGTGGGAAGGTGGTGGAGGGTGGTGGGGCTGGCAAAGCTGGGGACAAGTGTGAAACACCAGTTTACCCCAGAAGAAGCAGTGCCTGGTCCGCCTGCTGTCTCTGGATCCCAGGCCCTCCCAGAAACAGAGGCCTTGCTGGTGGTGGGGTAAGCAGGAGGCTTCCCTGGGCAAGGCAGAGGGGATATTTTTAGGGTCTGCTGTGTTTTTCATAAGAAAATATTTTTAGACTAAATTTATCCTGAGTGGCAACATGTGGCTTCTGGGGAATTATGCAATTAATCAGCAGGGTTGGGATCATGTGGGCAAGCAAAGTGGATCCTGCAATGCCATTCCACCGGCCAAGACACATGCAAAATGCCCACAGCTGCCAACAGCAGAGAGCTGAGGCCACACTGAGCCTTAGCACCTGCCGTCTCCCTCAGGTCACCTCGGATCTGGGCCTGCAGGGAAAGCTGAGCGCCTGAGGGGGCACTGGTGCTGGTGCCTATGGCTGACAGAGAAAGGTGCACTTGGATGGGATCCCAGGAGGGTCTCAGTTCAGGGATTTTAGATCCTGGGAGGTAGGATGCCCAGCAGAGGTTTAGACCCTTTTACCTCCTTTCTCCTGGGCCACCTGCATTGGGCAGAAGTCACAAAACTGGGAGCCAGAAGCTTGCTGAAGACCCATGGGACCCATTGGTACAGGGACACAGCATATGGCTGTGCAGGTCATGCCCCGCAAAGATCAGTCACTGAGAGAACGGGGTTGTGATCCTGCTAGGGACACCCAGCGACTCAGGGCTACTGCCTGTTCCCAAATCACAAAACTCTGTAGAGGTCAGTATGGTTCAAAATCATCCCAGGCAGCCATGGCCAGCCTATGCATGCTGCATGGAAGCTGCTCCTCAGCACAGATGGTGCAGATCCCTCTTCCCAGAATTCTCCCCTGGACCGCCTCTGCACACCTAAAATCAATGGACTTCCCGTGTGCATCAGCCCCATATGTAGCCAGAGAGGAGAGAGAGCTAATGGCCCAGTGCTGGCTGCTTCTGCCACAGCAGAAAACACTCCTGAACAGGAGGAGACAGACCTCATGCCAGACCTTCCTGACTCCTACAGAAGGTGGCTGCTAAAGCCAAATCCCACTCTGCATCATTCCGGGCCCTCCTTTCCAGTTTTTGTCTTCCATTGGCCTTGGAGATCTCACGTCTCCACGTCAAAGACCACTCACTTTGTCCACTGACATTTGGCATCCCTGCCCCCATCCCATAAGAGCTTCGCATCCTCTTTACCCCACCCAGTTCTCACGCCCATGGTTGACATGGACCCTGCTGGCCCACCTGCTCACGCAGCAGCCCTCCCCTCCCCTATGCCTAGCATCTGTCATCAGCCTGGCTCCTGAGGCCTCTGCCCTAGCCCTTCTCCAGCCTGCAGTTACTGATGTGTCCCACAGCATGGAAGGCCCACCCAGGAGACAGACAGTGCTCTTGGGGCTGGAAACAAGCCGGACATGGACTGTACTTGCTCCCTGTTGAGCCAGCTCCTGGTGATGTGTTATTAGGACAAACCTTCTGTGCCTTGTCTTCCCTTGTTTGTGACAGAGGGCCAGCGGAGCCCACTTGGGAGGGTTGTTTGAGGGTGAGGGAAGGACAAGGGCTTCACTGCACAAGTGCACACCCACCTGGCCACCAGCAGGCACCCAGCAGGCTGGAGCCCAGCACTGCTCACAGTTCCAGCTGAGGTTTCTGAACTTGGTAATGATGTTTCATCAGAAGTGAGTGCTATGGTCTGCATGTGTTCTCCTAAAGTCCTTGTGTTGAAATCCTAACCCTGGGGCATTGGTGTTAGGAGGTGAGCCCGTTGGGAGGTGACTAGGTCATGAGGATGGAGCCCATGTGAATGGATGTGGACCCTTTGAAAAGAGCCTTGGAGAGTTCCTTTGCCCATCAGGTGAGGACACAGAGAAGATGCCACCTATGAATTGGGGGGTAGGGCCTCACCAAACACCAAAGCACACACCAGTGCCTTGATCCTGAGCTTCAAGCATCCAGAACTGTGAGAAACAATTGTTGTTTATAAGCCGTTCTGTCCATGGTGTTTTGTTATAGCAGCCTGATTTGGCTGATATGGTAAGAGATTTTTCCTTGGGTTTAAAATAAGAGTAAAAAAGTGACAAGATAGTAGTGGCCATCCTGAGTTTTGAGGGGATGCAGTTTTACAACCAAATGGCCCATGAACCAAAAAGTACCTGGCAGTGGTGGCCAGGCCCCAGCCCCTCTGTACTTATGCTGTAGTTAGCAGAGCCAACCCTCCACCTGGATTCCAGGAGCCAGGCACTGGCAGACATGTGCATGCTTTGAGGGAAGCAGCAGGCTCTGTCCCAGTGATAGGGTGCTGCCTGAACACACTAGGTCTCAGAGCAGCTCTCCTGCCCAGGGGCAGTCAGCAGAGAGGGCCCACACTGCCTGGCAGGTTCTCACTTTGTAAGCACCAGTGGCTTCCACTCCCTTACTGTGCACTTTCTACACTGGGGGCAGAGGCAGGGGCAGGGGACCAGAACAAGTAATCAGTGTCCTGTCTCTTCCTGTTTGCTCTATGTGCCCCAAAAGGAGCCATTTAGACTTTTCAAAGGGTCTCTGGTAAGAGCGCTTCATCTGGGGGCTTGGACTTCAGCTCACCAGCAGAGCCCTTGCCTAGCATGCTGCAGATCCTAGGTTCAATCCCAGCCTGGGTGGAGAGGGATGCTTCATTCAGCCTGCAAGTCCACCTTCCACGAGGCTGGTAGGGGTTTCACGGGCCTGCAGGGAATATGCTGGCAGGGCTCCTCCCTGGTGGGAGGCCAGTATATCAGAACCTCCCTTGTCCCTTGCTTGCCGCGCAACCCAGGAGAGTCTCCCTCTCTCCCAGACAGTCCCGAGCTTCCTTCCTTTGCCTGGCACCACTCAGCCTCTAAGGGCGCATTGGCTTTCTTGGCGGCGAAGCCTTTGCCACCTGGGATCACTGGTCCTGGGATCCCTGTGCACTGGCTTGGGGGCGCGGGGGCGGGGCGCTCAGTCTGGCCCAGTTCCAGCCAGTGCCCCAGCTGCAAGAGGTGGGCGAGCTGCCGCTCACCGCCCACCTCGCTGATGCAACCCAGTCTGATCCAAAATAGTCTGAGCTGGGAAACCACAGGGTGATAGGAGCGATGGTGGCCCAGCTGTTGAGAAGGGAGCCTTCCCACCTCCTCCCTTAGTGCTCAAATTCACTGGGGGGCGGGGCCCTGCCCCTGACAGTCTCCTCAGCCCTGCTGCTTTCCTGGTGGAGCCTGGACCCTTGAGACCCAGAGCCTCTGGAGAGGATGGGGCACGGGGGTGGGGGCTGGGGTGGGGAAAGAGACAGTACTTGGGACTTGGAGGGTGAGCAGTACCTAGCTTCCTGGAGTGGGGGTGGCTGAACTTTAGCAACCACCAAGGACACTGGGGCCGGCATCAGTGAGAAGCAAGTGAGGCACCCAGGAGTGGGGACTGGGTGGCACAGCGGGGCTACTGCTGGCCTCCCTTTTGCTTTCTGCAGCCACCTGCCAGGTCTTGCCCACACATAGGCCACAGTGGCTGGGAACACCCACCTGTGTGCCCTGTGCCCTCTGCTGGGATAAGCAAGTCTAGCCTTGCTAAGTCTCTCCACCTCAGGCAGGCCTCCCAGGGCACCCCATCACTCGCTCCATCCAGGCCACTCTGGAACAGTTAACATATGGGAGAATTTGTAGGAATTTGTTTCTTATTTGGCTCCCTGGTGCTTGTGTGTGTGTGTGTTCTTTTGCTATGGATGTTGTTTTATTTTGTTTTACCCATGAATGTCTGGGTTCTCCAAGGCAATGTTGGAAACGCTGACCCTCCTTCCCTGAATTATCTTTGTGTCTTTGTCTGAAATCAGTTGGACAGTGCACACTGTACTCCTGTGTTGAAATGTCATATTGAATGAAGGGCCAAGAAACACATGAACAAATGCTCAGTATTCCTAGCCATTGTTGTTGTTGTTAGGTGCTGTCGAGTTGGTATCTGACTTATAGCGACCTTCTGTACAACGGGGGAAACACGATTGTCAGTGCTTCTCTGCTGTGCATAGGGTTTTCAATGGCAGATTGATTTTTGGGAGGGGGTTGCCAGGTCCTTCTCCCAAACCTACAGCTTCTGGTGTTCCCAGGAGGTCTCCCATCCAGGTACTAACCAGGCCTGACCCCGCTTAGCTTCTGAGATCTGACAGGATTGGATGCCACAGGGCTATGGCTGCAGGCCTCCTAGCCATTAGGGAAATGCAAATCAAAACAGCTCTGAGAATCCCTCTCACTGCAGTAAGAAAGGCCAAGATCAACAAAACAAATAATAACAAATGCTTTAGAGGATGTGAAGAAAAAGAAACCCTTTTACATTGCTCATGGGACTGTAAATTAGTTCCAACACTTTGGAAATCAATATGGAGCTACCTTAAAAAACTAAGAATAGAATTGCCATATATCCCAGCTACTCCACTCCTGGGAACATACCCAAGGAAGATAAGTCATCATACCACAGGGATACCTGCACTTCCACATTCAATGCAATCTTCACAATCACAAGGATATGGAGTCAATCAAGATGTCCATCAACAGAGGCATGGATAAAAAAATTGTGGTATATATACACAATGAAATATTACTCAGCATTAAGGAAGAATGAAATTATGTCATTTGCAGCAAAATGGATGGAACTGTAGAACATCATCTTAAGTGAGGAAATCCAGTCCCAAAAAGAGAAATATCATGTGTTCTCATTCATAAGTGAGAGATAAATCTAACTTAAAGAAAGAAAAAAACCTATATATATGTAGATATCTAAAAATAAACATACTTATCTAAAAAGGAAAAATATGAACAGAAAAGAAGGAAGCAGGGAGGGGACTAGTAGAGGAGAGGGAGCAGAGGTTGTGGAAGAAGGGATGAGGAGAGGGAAGGGGGAGGGTAATCTCAAAATATATGATGCAACTATATGAATACATGGGAAAAAAAAGAGGAACGGAAAAAAATCAATGGGAATATAACCCATGTTTGCAAATGATGTTTATTATATATTAATCAAGTGGTTCTGTAAAATATGTAAGTTGAAGAAAGTGTAGCCAAAAGTGATGTATTAGTCACATAATAGAAATAGCAAACATCTTATTACTCTGTACTCCACCAACATTGATAAATAAAGTGAAAAAAGAAATGTCACACTGAACCCCCATTAAAATGTACAATCAATACACATTAGAAAGAAATAAAAAAATTTAAGTCAGTTGGACATATTTACCAATTGGACATGCTTGTGTATGTTTACGTCTGGGTTCCCTCCTTGGTTCCATTTACGTATGTAACCAAACCTTCACCAATAATACTGCGCTGATCATCATAGCTATATGATGACTTTTAAAATAATATAGACTAATTCTTCTCATTATTGTTGTTTTTAAAATATTGTTTTAGCTACTCCAGTTTGTTTGAATTTCCATGTAATTTTAGAATGATTGAGTCTATTTCTACAAAAATCATTGCTGGTCCTTTTTGCCAGTGAGTTTCATTTTCATACATGAATATCATTGTACATTGCTTGTGTTCATCTCCCCCATTACCTGCTCATGAAACCCCTCCCTCCATCTGATCTTCTTACTCCTCACCTATGGTCCACATTCTGTTTGCATGCTGTGTGTGTGTGTGTGTGTGTGTGTGTGTGTGTGTGTGTGTGTGTATGTGATATAGAGAGAGAGCCAGATTTTGCCTTTGAGAGCAAAGTATGTGATATTTCTCTTCCTTTCACCTGTTACCCTTTCTTATTGGCCTTCCCCCTTTTCAGCCCCTTTTCTCCCCCTACATAGTTCCTCTTTCATTTTCATGACCTGTGTAATAAAATATTGCATATGTATTGAAATCTAGCAGCCACATATGAGAGAAAGTATGTGTTGTTTATCTTCCTGGGTCTGACTTATCTCACTTAAAATGAAGATCTCTAGTCCATCCATTTTCCAGCAAATGCCATAATTTCATCCTTCTTAATGGCTGAATAAAACTTCATGGTGTATGTTGTTGTTGTTGTTAGGTGCTGTCGAGTCGTGTCCGACTCAGGGCGATCCTCATAGGGTTTTCAATGGCAGATTGCTTCGGGATTGCCTTGGGAGTGGGTTGCCACATCCTTCTCCCATTTTTGCGGTGCTGGGCATCTAACTTGGGACTTCAGAGAGTGCAGAGCAGTGCTTTACCAACTGAGCTAAATCCCAGCCCTCATGGTGTATATATACCACATTTTCCTTATCCACTCATCTGTTAATGGACACCTAGGTTGATCCAATATCTTAGCTATTGTGAATAGTGCCACAAAACAAACAAACAAACAAACAAAACAAAAAAACATGGATGAACAGATATCTCTGTGGTATTTTGAGTCACATTCCTTTGGATATATGCCCAAGAGTGGTATAGCAGGGTCACATGGTAGTTCTCTTTTTAGTTTTTTGAGGAACCTCCATAATGATTTCCATAGTGGATGCAGCAATCTGCATTTCCACCATCAGTGTATAAGGGCTCCTTTCTCTCCACATCTATACCAGCATTTGTTGTTATTTTTATTGGTGCTAGCCATTTTGACTAGGGTGAGATGGTATCTCAGTGCAGTTTTGATTTGCATTCCCCTGATAGCTAAGGAGGTTGAAAAAATTTTCATATATTTATTATTTATATTTCTTCTTTTGAGAACTCACTCTTCAATTCATTTGTCCCTTTTTTGATTGGCTAATTAACATTTAGGGGGCTGGGATTTAGCTCAGTTGGCAGAGAGCTGCTCTGCAGTCTCTGAGGTCCTGGGTTTGATTCCTAGCACTGCAAAAATGGGAGAAGGACATGGCAATCCACTCTCGAGGAAATTCTGAAACAATCAGCCATTGAAAACCCCAGGAGGGTCGCTATGAGTTGGACACAACTCGATGGCACCTAAGAACAACAACAACAATTTACATTTATGGTGTTTAATTTTTTAAGCTTTTTATATATTCTAGATATTATTCCCCTGTCTGATGTATGCTGTTGTTGTTAGGAGTCAGGTCTGACCTATAGAGACCCTCATAGAGTTTTCAATGGCTGATTGTTTCAAGATTACTTTAGGAGTGGATTGCTACAGGCTTCTCCAATTTTGGTGGTGTTGGGGATCAAACCTGGGTTGTCAGAGAGTGTGGAGCAGCACTCTACCAACTGAGCTAAACCCAGCCAGTCTGATGTATAGCTGAGAAATATTTAGTATTATCAACCATTCTGTAGGCTGTCTCTTCACTCTGATAATTGTTGCCTTTGCTGTGCAAAAGCTTTTTAGTTTCATGTCATCCCATTTGTCAATTCTTGTTACTGTTTTCTGCAATATTGGGGTTCTATTGAGAAAGTCCTTGCCTATGCCTTTGTCTTGAAGTGTTTCCCCTATGTTTTTCTCCAGCAGTTTCAGAATTCAGGTCTTCCATCCATTTTTAATGGAATTTTGTACAGGGTGAGTGAGAGGGATCGAGTTTCAGTGTTCTACATGAGGAAATCTAGTCCTTCCAGCACCATTTGTTGAACAGGGTGTATTTTCTACAACTTATAGTTTTGGCACCTTTGTCAAACACCAATTGGCTGTGGTTGTATGGGTTTATTTCTGGGTTCTCTATTCTATTCCACTGGTCTACATGTCTGTTTTTTTATTGGAAAGTTTTAATGTACACCTGAATGTGATTCATTCTGACATGCTTTTCATTGTGACATTTCCATATATACATTTTGTTGTACATTACACAGATAAGTTCCCCCTTGCCCTCTTGTGTACTTCCTCCCCCTGTCCCAACTCCCCCACCAAAGACTTCTCTTCCATTTGCTTCTCTTTTTATGGTAATATTTTTCTGTATATCCGTGGGTTCCAATTATGTTTAAGATCGAAACTTTTTCTGTAGTCAACTTTCTTTTTACATTGTCAGTACTATTATATGAATTTTCTAACCCATTTATATTAATACCATTCTTTGGCATTATTGGTGTTATTGTAATTATTTCCAGGACTAATAAAGTTGGACTGTTCACCCTGAGGTCACCCTCTCCCCCATTCCTCATTCCTCCTTGTTCCTCCTCTCCCCCCTTTCCTCTCCCAGGATTTCTTCCTTTTGCGAGATCTCTTCCTCCTTCTTTTGCGTTCCCCAAATTGTCTCTTCTCTGTTAGGTCGACTTTAGCTTTTTTTTTTTTTTTAATGTTCCAACCTCTGCATAGGATTTTTTCCTTCTTATAATTTTGATTCAGCTCCCACATATGAGTGAGAACATGTGGTATTTCTCTTTCTGAGCTTGTGTTCATTCACTTAAAATAATTTTCTCCAATTCCATCCATTTTGCTGCAAATGACATTATTTCATTTTTTGATTGCTGAGTAGTATTCCATTGTGTATATGCACCATAGTTTTTTTTATCCATTCTTCTGTTGAAGGGCACTTTGGTTGATTCCATATCCTTGCTATTGTGAAAAGTGCTGCATTGAACATGGAGATGCAGGTGTCTCTGTGGTGTGATGACTCATCTCCCTTTGGGTACATTCCCAATAGTGTTATAGCTGGGTCATATGGTAGATCTATTTTTAGTTTTCTAAGGTACCTCCATATTGATTTCCAAAGTGGTTGGACTAGTTTCTAGCTCCACCAGCAGTGTAAGAGGGTTCCCTTTTCTCCATAACCTCGCCAGCATTTGTTGTTATTTGTTTTATTGATCTTGGACACTTACCGGTGTAAGGTGGAATCTCACAGTTGTTTTATTTTGCAGTTCCCTAATGGCTAGGGATATTGAGCATTTTTTCATGTGTTTCATGGCTTTACAGGCCTCTTCATTTGAGAACTGTATGTTCAGTTCCTTTGCCGATTTGAGTATTGGGTTATTTGTTTTTTTGGGGTATTGTTTTTTCTTAAGATGTTTATAAATTCTGGTAATTAGACCTTTGTTTGATGTATAGGATGTGAAAATTTTTACCCAGTCAGTGGGGATTTCCTTGAC
The DNA here is from genome assembly GCA_007922755.1 of Pedetes capensis. Classification (NCBI taxonomy): domain Eukaryota; kingdom Metazoa; phylum Chordata; class Mammalia; order Rodentia; family Pedetidae; genus Pedetes; species Pedetes capensis. The sequence goes on along the minus strand of VMDO01003450.1, from coordinate 46,450 downwards.
TCTGTTAATTGTTTCCTTTGCTTTACAGAGCTTTTTAATTTCATGTAATCCCAGTTATCTATTCTTGTTGCAATTTCTTGAGCAATTAGAGTGCTATTAAGGAAATACTTTCCTATGCCTATATGTTGGAGCATATTACCTATCCTGTCTTCTATTAGTTTTAAAGCTTCTGGTTTTATGTTGAGATCTTTTATCCATTTTGAGTTAACTCTCGTGTATATTGAGAGATGTGGGTCAGTTTTCATTTTTCTGCAAGCGGATGTCCATGTTTCCCACCACCACTTATTGAAAAGGCTATCCTTTTTCCAATTAACTCGCTTTGCTCCTTTGTCGAAGATTAGGTGGCTATAGGTGTGTTGAGATATTTCTGGATCTTCTACTCTGTTCCACATGTCTTCAGGCCTATTTTATTTTTTGCTAGTACAAAGCTGTTTTTTCCACCACTGGCCTATAGGATAGCTTAAAGTCAGGGATTGTGATTCCACCTGCACTAGTTTTTCAGCTTAAGAGTGTTTGGGCTATACGTGGTCTATTGTGATTCCATATGAATTTTTGGATCATTTTTCTATTTTTGTAAAGTCAGTCAATGGAATTTTAGTGGGGATTGTGTTAAAAGTATAAATTGCTTTTGGTAGGATAGCCATTTTTACTCTAGTGATGCTCCCTATCCAGGAGCAGGGAAGGTCCTTCCATTTTTTAGTATCCTCTGCTATATCTTTCTTTGATGTTTTGAAATTTTGCTTGTAGAGATCTGAAGGGTCTTTGGTTAGATTGCTTCGAAGGTACTTAATTTTATGGTGGGCTATCATGAAAGGTACTGTTTCTATAATTTCCTTCTGTTCCTGGTTACAGTTGGTGTAAAGAAAAGCTATTGATTTTTGTGTGTTGATTTTATATCCTGCCACTTTGCTGAAGGAATTGATTAGATCTAAAGGTTTTCTGGATGAGGTTTTGGGGTCTGTTAGGTATAGATCATGTCATCTGCAAATAAGGATAGCTTGACCTCTTCATTGCCAATCTGTATCCCTATGATTTCTTTCTCTTGTCTGATTGCCCTGGTGAGGACTTCAACTACTATATTAAATAGAATAAGAGAGAGTGGGCATCCTTGCCTTGTCCCAGATCTAAGAGGAAATGATTTCAGTTTTTCTCCATTTAGTATAATGTTGGCTGTAGGTCTGTGATAGATGACTTTTATGATGTTAATATATTTGCCTATTATACCTATCTTCTCCAGGGTTTTTATCATGAAAAGGTGTTGCACTTTGTTGAAGGCCTTTTCAGCATCAATTGAGATGATCGTGTGTTTATTGTTTGCCAGTCTCTTGATATGTTGGATTACATTGATTGATTTCTGTATGTTAAACCAGCCTTGCATCTGTGGAATAAATCCCACTTGGTCATGGTGAATAATCTTTTTCATATGTTGCTGGATTCGGTTTGCCAGGATTCTGTTAAGGATTGTTGCATCTATATTCATAAGGGAGATGGGTCTATAATTCTCTCTCTTAGGTGAATCTTTTTCCTGGTTCAGGTCCCAGGGTGATGGTAGCTTCGTGGAATGAATTTGGGAGTGTTCCCTCTTTTCCTACTTTTTGGAATAATTTGAGGAAGACAGGTATTATATCTTCTTTGAAAGTTTGGTAAAATTCTGCTGCGAACCCATCAGGACCTGGGTCCTGATGGTTCTTTGTTGGGAGACTTTTTATTACCTTTTCTATTCCAGTGTAGTTAATGGGCTTGTTTAGGTCACTAATGTCTTCTGGGGTTAGCTTTGGTAAGCCATATGTGTTAATAGATTTGTCCATTTGTTCTGTATTTTCATAGTTTTGGGAATACAATCTCTCATAGTAATCCCTGATGATTTTCTGTATTTCATTGTAGTTGGTGGTTATGGACCCGTTTTCCTTCCTAATCCTTACTATGTTAGTTTTTTCCTTTTTTTTTTTTTGATGAGATTGGCCAGAGGAGTGTCTATTTTATTAATCTTTTCAAAGAACCAGCTCTTAGACTTATTAATTTTTTGAATTATCTTTTTAGATTCTAATTGAGATAGTTTTCCCTTTATTTTTGTAATTTCTATTTGGATGCTCCTTTTAGGATTGATTTGTTGTTGAATTTCTAGTATCTTAAGGTGGGTCATTAGGCCATTTATTTGGCTCTTCTCCACCTTACTGATGAAGACACTTAATGCTATAAACTTCCCTCTTAAAACTGCCTTTGCTGTATCCCATATGTTTTGGTAGATGTGTTTTCATCATCATTTGATTGCAGGAATTTTTTAAATTCCATTTTGATTTCATCAACAACCCATTGGACATTCAGCAGTGTACTATCCAGTCTCCATGAGTTTGTAAAATTTCTGGAATCATTCTTGCCCTTGAGTCCCAATTTTATTCCATTGTGATCTGACAAGGAACAGGGGATAATTTCTACTTTCTTGGTTTTGTTAAGGGAATTCTTATGGACTAGCATATGATTTATCTTAGAAAACGTTTCACATTGAACTGAGAAGAATGTGTATTCCTCATTGCGTAGATGAAATATTCTGTGTATATCTGTGAGATCCAATTGGTTAGGGTGGAGATTAGATTCATCGTTTCTCTATTGATTTTCCATTTTGATAACCTGCCTCTTGATGAAAGTGGGGTGTGGAAGTCTCCCATTATTATTGTGTCTGGTCCAATAAAGTTCTTTATGTTCCATAAAGTTTGTCTTATAAAGCTTGGTGCCCCAGTGTTTGGGGCATAAATATTTAGAAGCGATATTAGTTCCTGATTGATTGTTCCATTTACTAAAATGTAGTGTCCTTCTTTGTCTCTTCTATTAGATTTGGATTGAAAGTTAATCTATCTGATATTAGAATTGCAACACCTGCTTGGGCTTTGGTCTGTGGAGTCTTCAGATCCAGCCTGACCCTTTGTGTTTCTTGTAGGTTTACTTTGTTTGCCCATAATATGGTCCAGGAAATAGATTTCTTCTCTCCCAAGTGTGTAGAACTTCTCTATTATTCCTTTGAGTTTTAGGATTGTGGTGATGAATCTCTGGTACTTTAGTTTTGCTCCTCAGCCCATTATTTTACAGCTTCAGAACCCTAGACAAGGATCTGTTGCAAACCTTGAATTCAGTTCTGTCTAATTCAGATTCCCTCTGATCCCTGAGATCCCAGACACTGGGTTGTCTACCGGGTGCAATGTGATTCCTCGGTTGTCTAGTCTGTGGGGCTCTTACTCTAGTTCACCAGCCCTACTCAACTCTTAATGGGCTTAGTTGTTAATCAGATCTCCTAGGTTCAGTGGACCATCAGCTTGTGGCACTCTTATCTGCATCCTTTACTCTCCACTCCTCAGTTTCCCATTCTCCAGTTCACTATTCCAATGGGGCTGGGGGCTAGGGAGGCAATAGATTCTGTTTCTCTGTTGGGGGGTGAGAAGTGAAGGATATAGTGAAAGAAGAGGGAGAAAGAGGAGAGAGAGAACAGAGACTAATAGAAATTAAAGTCAAAATTAAAATTAAAGTTAAAATTTAAAGATAAAATAATTAACTAAAATAAAAACACATATATAGAATAAAAAAAGAGAAGGAAAATAGAAAAATTAGGAAAAAACCACACACGTGCACACACTCCCATGCCAAAAAAATTAATAAAAAATAAAAAATAAAAAAATAATAATACACACACACACACACAAAACACTTGTATACTCTCACAAGAGGTATCTGAACTATGAAGACAATAAGGATCACGTGAACACTGCAGAATTCAGGCTGCCAGTGTTTTTCACACTATCTGTGGCTGAGTCAAATCTTCTGAGAAGGGCCTATCTCTCTTCCCTCAGGCCACTGACTTTGCTGAAGGAAAGGGGCTTTTCCCTGCCTGCTTTTTGTTGTTGTTGTTGTTGTTGTTGTTGTTGTTGTTGTTGTTGTTGTTAGGAGCAGGCAGCCTTAGGTGGCGGGGCTTCTGTGTAGCTTCCCTCTGCTGAGTGGATATGGCAAGTAACCCTGAGATCCCCCGAGTTGAAGCGGGGCACTGGGTGCCCTTAGAGTCTGCCCCAGGTCATATTCCATCCCTGTTGTATTGTCAGAGAGGCAGTGGAACCTGTGGGGGCCTTCCTGGAATTCTCCCTGTCCCACGGAGTTTGGGTACCAATTCCCCAAATTGGAGTTCACTGCTCCAAAGCCCATGGCATGGGGGAATATGGCTGCTATAGTGAGGTCTTTAATGCCGGACTCTCCATCCACTTGGGAGTTCCAAATCTCATTGTGATCTTGCCACTTCAACCCTGTAGTGGATGGGATGATATCTGTCCACCCCCGGTGAATCTGTAGCCTGTCTGGCCATGTGGCAGTCACGCAGGAAACTGCCCTGGGACAAAGTGCACCTCTGCCTCCCTTGTAGGACCGCAGTCGCACTATGCCTGTATGGGACTCAGTCGCTTCGCAGACCCTAGCCATTCCATGGTGCAGTGAGATGATATTGAATTGCCTCCAGTGGATCTGGGGGTCCAATTGCATGTGTACCCGTGTGCCTGTGAAAGTCATGTCCATGCAACTGCCCCACCAAGACAAGGGGGAGGGAGTCATGCCATGGCTCTGGGCACACTCTGCTGGCACACGTTCTCAATCCCCTTCTGCGTTCACTCCCTGCACCCACATCGGGATGGATGGGAACATAATGTGTCACCTCTGGTGGATCTGAGGCCTGTACTCCTGCATGACAATAGTGTACCAGCCTAGAGACTCTGTCTGCGCAGCGGGCACTGCTTAGAGATGTCCACTCGGTCTGCCACTTCAGGAAAACTCACCCGGAGCTTGCAGTCTGTGTCCTGTTGGCAGGGTGTTGATATGATGCCAAGGTTGTATTCCATGTAGAATCTGGTTACCCGTGGATGTGTGCATGGAATCTTCTCTGAGTCTCCGCGATCAGCCTTCTGTGAAATGGTGATTCAGCTGCTGCCGTTTGTGTAGATCCCCTGGATCCCTCTCTGTAATCTCCATGCTCATCTGGTTCCCTCTGCTGTCTCCAATCTAAACCATCACTGTGTCTTTCTAGTCAATGTGTGCTCCAAATCATTGATCAAGTCTTCCCTCTACTCCAGGTCAGAAGGTATGTGTTATCTGTCTACCATCTTCTCTCTCTCCTACTTGTCTGTTGTGTCAGTACCATCCTATTTTGGGTCCTATGGCTCTGTAGTGTAATTTGAAATTGGGTATTGTTATACTGTCTATGTTGTTCTTTCTTCTCAGGATTGCTTCAGTGATTTGGGTCCTTTTGTACTTCCATATGAATTTTAGGATTTTTTTTTATTTCTGTGAAGAATGTCATTGGAATTTTGATGGGGATGGAATTGAATCTGTATATTGCTTTTGGTAACAGTCTTTTTCACAACGTTACTTCTTCCAGTCCATGAGAATGGGAGATTTTACATCTAATATCTTCTTCAATTTCTCTCTTCAGTATGTTAAAGCTTTCATTGTAGAGGTCTCTTGCCTTCTTGGTTAGGTTTACTCTTAGGTATCTTATTCTTTTTGAAGCTATTGTAAATGGGATTTTCTTCCAGGTTTCTTTCTTAGCCTGGTCATTATTGGTATACAGAAAAGTTACTGTTTTTTGCATGTTAATTTTGTATCCTGCTACTTTGCTGAAAGTGTTTATCAATTCTAAGAGTTTCCTGGTGTCATCTTCTGGGTCTTTTAAGTATAGGATCACATCATCTGTAAATAGGGATAATTTGACTTCTTCTTTTCCTATGCAGATCTCCTTCATTTCCTTTTCTTGCCTTATTGTTGTGGATAAGAATTCGATAACTATATTGAATAACAGGGGAGAGAATGAGCACCCTTGTCTCATTTCTGATTTATAGAAAATTCTTTCAGTTTTCCCCACTTAGTATGATGTTGGCTATGGGTTTTTCATATATTGCCTTTATTATGGTTAGGTTTATTCCTTCTATTCCTAGTGTCTTCAGGACTTTTATCATTAAGAGATGCTGAACTTTGTCAAAGGCCTTTTTTGCATCTATTGAGATGATTGTATGGTTTCTGTTTCTGTGCTGTATTACTTTTATTGACTTGTGTATGTTGAACCATCCTTAACATCCTTGGAATGAGACCAACTTGAACATAGCCTATGATTTTTTATTAGTAGTTTTTAATGTATAACTTAATGGGTCTCATTATGACATAACCATATGTGTATTTTATTGTACATTGCTTATGTTCACCTTCTGTTACCCTGTCATTCTCCCTTTACTCCTCACCAGTGGGCCTCCTTCTACTTGGATGCTTTGTTTGTATGTCTATCTACCTATCATCTATTATCTATCTATCTATCTATCTATCTATCTATCTATCCATCCATCCATTCATGCCTGTTTTGCTTAAGATGTCCTGAGCAGAAAGAACTATGCAAATTATATGATCTTTTTAAAGCATTGTTGAAGTCAATTTGCAAGTATTTTATTAAGAATTTTTGCATCAAATGGATGGAATTGGAGGAAATCATCTTAAGTGAACGAACACAAGCCCAGTAGAAAAATACCATATGTTCTCACTCATATGTGGGAACTAAATCAAACTTAAAAGAAGGAAAAAATCCTATACATAAATTGAAGCATAATAAGAAGCTCAATTTAACTTAGTATAGAAGGGACAAGTTAAGGAGTAGAAAGAAGGAGGGAGGGATCTAGCAAAGGGAAGTGATGATGGGAGAAAGCAAGAGGGGGAGGAGGGCCAATGAGGAGGGAGGAAGAAGGGAGAGGTCAACCTCAATGTAAACAACTTTATTAGTATAGGAAACAACAACAACAACAACAACAACAACAACAAAGGATGGCAATCATGTAAATGGACTACATCATTCATGTAATACTGCTGAGAAGTAAAAAGATCACTATAGAATAAAGTTCAGATTTAAATCAAAATCAGGATGCATGCATATAGATAAATATTCCCACAAAAACATACAAGTGGAAAGAAGATCATTGGTGGCAGGGGGATAGGGGATGAGGATCATGAGAGGGTAAGGGGGAAGCTATGTGAGCATTGTACAATGAAATGCATATATGGAAACTTCACAATGAAATACATGTCAGAACGAGACCCATTAAGTTGTACATTAAAAATTTCCAATTAAAAGAGATAAAATAATGACATCAAAAAAAGATTTTTTGCATCTATGTTCATCAGGGAAATTGGTCTGTAGTTTTCCTTTTTTATTGTGTCCTTATCTGGTTTTGGTATTAGGGTAATACTGTATTCATACAATGAGTTTAATCATGTTCCTTTCATTTACATTTTATGGAATAGTTTGAGGAGCACTGATGGTAAGTTTTTTTAAAAGTCTTATAGAATTCAGCAGTGAATCAATCCAGTCTTGGGCTTTTATTTTATGGAAGAATATTATTGCTTCTACTTCACTGCTCTTTGTTATAGATCTGTATAAGTTGTTTATATCCTCTTGATTTAATTTGGTAAGTCATATGTTTCTCGGAATTTATCAATTTCATCTAGGATTTCCAGTTTTTTGGGATATGTTTTCAAAGTACTCCCTAATGATTTTCCATGTTTCATTATTATCTGCTATTATGGCATATTTTAATCTCTAATTTTGTTAATTTGAATCTCATCTCTCTTTCTTTTGATTAGTTTGACTGAAGGGCTTGTTGATCTTGTTTATCTTTTCAAAGAACCACTTTGTTTCATTAATTCTTTATATTATTCTTTTTGTCTCCATTTCATTAATTTTTGCACTGATCATTATTATTTCTTTCTATCTACTTATTTTGGGTTTTACTTCATCTTGTTTTTTGAAGATTTTGAGGTACATCTTAAGTTAGTGGTTGAGTTTTCTCTGAATTTTTAATGTAGGCACGTGTAGTTATAAAACTCCCTCTTAGAACAACAGTTGCTATAACCCAAAGGTATTGGTAGGTTGGATTTTCATTTTCATTAGATTCTAGGAATTTTAAAACTTCCTCTCTGATTTCCTCAATGACCCATTGATCATTTAAGCCTGTATTATTCAGTCTCCATGTATTTGTATAGCTTTTGTAATTTCTCTTACTGTTGATTGCTAATTTTATTCTATTATGGTCTGATAAGATATAAGAAATTATTTTGATTTTTCTGTATTTGTTAAGACTTGATTTATGTCCTAAAACATGATCTATTTTGGAGAACATTCCATTAGATGCTGAGAAGATTGTGTATTCTGTGGCTTTTGGGTGGATTATTCTATACATGTTCATTAAGTTCATTTTGTCTATTGTTTTGTTTAATGCTAAAGTTTCTTTGTTGTTTTTTTGGTCTGGTTGCTCTATCTATTGATAAGAGTTATGTGTTGAAATCATCCACTATTATTGTATCTGGGCCTATATATCCCTTTATATCCAGTAGTATTAGTTTTATGAAATCGGGTGCATGAATGTTCAGTGCATACATATTTATAATTGTTATATTTTCTTGATTCATTGTTCCCCGTATTAATATGTAGTGACCTTTTTTATCTCATGACTAATTTTAACTTGAAGCTTACTTTATCTGTTAAAAGGATGGCTGCTCCTTTATTTTGGGCTACCACTTTGCTTTATATATTGACTTCCATCCTTTCACTTTCAGTCTGTTAGAATCCTTACCAGTGAGATGTGTTTCTTGCAGACAGCAAATTGTTGGGTCTTGTTTTTTCAATCCAATCAACTAGTCTATGTCTTTTAATTGGAGAGTCAGGACTATCTATATTTAGGATTATTATTGACAGTTGTTTGCTGATTCTTATAATTGTATTGGATGTTCTCTGGTTCTTGTAATTGTGTTGAGTTGGTTCACATATTATTTGTTCTTTTCTATCTCTCTTATTCATATTTTGAGTTTGCTGATTTTATAAATTGGACACGACTGACTCTTCTAATTTTCATTATTTTATCTGTTCTCATGAAACTTATTCTTTTCCCACTTCTGATTCCTTTAAGTATCTTCTGCAGTGCAGGCATGGTGGTCAGAAATTGGTTTTGTGTGTTCTTATCTTGGAAATTCTTTATTTCTCCATTGATTTTAAATGATAACTTTGCTGGATATGATAATAGTGGCTGTCAGTTATTTACTTTAACCACTTGAATTATATTATTCCGTACTTTCCTTGATTTTAGGGTTTGTGTTTAGAAGTGTGATGCTATTCTGATGGGTTTCCTTTGTAAGTTGGTGTTTTTCTCTTGCAGTTTTTAATGTTGTTTCTTTGTTTTGTAGCCTTTGCATTTCAGCTATAATATGTCATGGAGAGGTTCTTTTCTGGTCTCTCTGGAGTTCTAAATGCCTCTTGTCCATTTCTTTCCCCAGATTTGGGAAATTTTCTGCTATAATTTCATTGAATAGAATTTCTATACCTTTAGTTATTATCTCAGCTCTTTCTTCTACTCCCTGGATTCTTAGTTTTGGTCTCTTGATCATGTCTCAGAATTCTTGGAAGGTGTAGCCATATTTCTTTATTTTTTATTGATATCTGAATGTAGTGTTTCATTAAACTTGTCTTCCATTCTTGGTATTTTTTCTTGTTTGATCTGGTCTACTGGTGATGCTTTCCATTGTGTTTTTTTTAATTGATTCATTGAATTCTTCATTTCCAACATTTCTGGTTTTTTAAATTTTGATTTTCTTGCTGAATTTCTCATCTATTTTGTTACTTTGTCTTCTACATTGGTGATTTCCTGACTAGGACCTAAGTTGATTTTATTACTTCATTCATCTGCTTGTTTATATCCTCTTTGAAGTCAATGATCATTTTTACAAGTACCCTTTTGAATTCTTTGTCTGACATTTCAAGCATATCAATATGTTTGGATTCAGTAGTTAAAGAATTATGGTCTTTTGAAGGAGATATTTTGCCTTGCTTTTTCAGATTTCTCTTGACTCTTGTGATTTGTGCATCTGTAGGGATGGATATTTCTTCCAGTTTTATTTGAAGATCTTCTTAGTGAGCAGCTCTCTCTTGAGACCTCAGTCCTGGGTACCACTCTGACATGAGAAGACAAACCACTGTAACAGGTACAATACCCAAGCAAACCAAGTGTAGAAGTACACTTAAAATAAATTAAAGCCAACAACTACACAATAGATGCTTCTAGAACAGAAAATGGTGGTAATAGTACAGAATAAGTTATGAAGTTAAAAATTAGGGTAAAAAGTAAAACTAGCAATTGTCTGAAATAAAACGGAGAGGCAGAGAAAGAAGGGAAAGGAAGAAGAAGCAAGAGTTAAGTAAAAGAAGGGGAAAAGAAGAAAGGAAAAGAATGTTAGCAAGAGGGGGAGAAAAGAGCAAAAGAGCTTTTAAAAATGTGGTTGCTATGTGGGAGGTGAATCAAAATTATAAGAAGGAAAAATCCTATTCAAAGGTCAGATCAAAATAAAAAGGAAAAAAAGATAAGAATGGTGTCAATATAAATGGTCTAGAAAATGCATGCAATTGTTCTAACAAGATAAAAACAAAGATCACTACAGGAAAAGTTTCTATCTTAAACAGATCTGGAACCCAAGGACATATAGAAAAATATTACTAAGTAAAAGATAGAGAAGACTTAGATGGGGAGGGTGAGAGGTGGGGCAAGCATACGGGAGGGTAAGAGGGAACCAATATGAATAATGTACATCAAAATGCATATATGGAAATGTCACAATGAAATGCATGTCAGAATGAATCACATTAATGTGTGCATTAAAAATTTCCAATAAAAAAAGAAAACCCTATGAATAGCACAGAAGCACTGACATAGTAGAAGAGTTTTGTTCTGTTGTACATGGGGTCATTATGAGTTGATCCAACTCCACAGCACCTAACAATAACAAAATCTTCGACAGCACACAGAGGGTGGCACAGAAACCATTTTGGGGAGCTAGAAAAATAGTAACTCATGTTATACAGAGATAAATATTTGGTGAAACTATAAAGCAGCACTGAGTTGCAGGACCATTGCCATCTTAGGTAGCCCCCCCCTTCCTTTGAGAAACTACATACTGGAAGAATTGATTTTAACCGCCTGGCTGCCCAATTAAATTGTTAATTCTTAACCACTGATTGATTGCCTGTCAGCCGCCCCTTCTGCTTCTGTACCACCCTGCTTACACAATAGAACTAATTACCTAAGTGATTGTCTGTTACTGAAACTGCTTGTTTTTATTTTTGTTCTTATGATACAAATCATACCAGGAACTTAGAGATTATATACAAATCATACAATGTGGAGATTATAAGCTTGCTAAAATTTATAAGCCTGCAGCAACTGTTCCTTGGGGCCACCGGTTTTGGAGAGATACTAGTCCTCCGTGGCCACCGGTTCAATAAAGACTCCTTTAATTGGCAACAAACAAACAAACAAACACACACACACACAAAAACCGTGGTTGCACAAATAAAGAAAAATGGTAAAAAAAAAAAAACAATTAGATAAACATAAGAAGAGGAATAAAAAGTAAAAATCCTGAGAGATTCCTTTTTTGAAAAACTGAAATAAAGTAAAAATGATAATAAAAGAATAGTAAATAGAAAAAGAGAGATATATAGGTGGCAAAAGACAAAGAAGAAAACTAAAAAAAAGGAGTTAATGATTACACTGGGAGAAAGAGAAGTGAGGAAAATAAAATTTAAAATAAAAAAGGGAAAGAGACAAAAATTCTGGTGGTGTGGCACATGCTGGCAATCCCAGTGACTTCAGAGGCTGAGGCAGAAAGATCATGAGGCCTAGCCAGAGATAGCCTGTGCAATTCAGTAGGACTGTCTCAAATAAAAATAAGAAAAGGGTTGGGTATAAAGCACTTGCCCAGTGCAATGTTCTGGGTTTATTTCTCAGCATGGAAAAAATGAAAAAGGCAAAGTTTGGAGCAGCTTCTTTCTGTGTCCTTAAACGTTGGAGTCTGTCAGGTGGAGGTGGTGGTCAGTTGAAATTGGAATCTCTTATCTTACCTTGGCTCAGGGTTGCCACTCTCCTCAGTTCCCCTCAGGAGATGGGGTCATCTCCTCTCCTCAGGGGGTGGGGCTATAATTCACCTTGCCTAAGCTTCTTGCTATCTGAACTTTTCAGCATGTTGATGTCCCACCCTCGCATTGTGGCAGGTTGCCCTCAGGTTCCTTGACCTGCAATTTTTCCTTGTTTTCGGGTCGCTGGAGTAGCTCAGTCTCATACAATTGGTTCTCTCTCAAGATGGTGCCTGGTCATAGCACTTTGAGATATGGAACATGGCAAAATGTATCTCTTCTCCAACACTGACCCTTTAGTGAGGAAGAGCCACTCTCTCACCAAATCCCCAGAGAGGATCCAAGGGCTTCAAAGGCTGTAGGATTTTCCTGTTGGACTGCCAGCCTGCTCACCAGGTCCAACTGGTTTACCTTTGGTGTGAGGTTTCTGGTCCCTTTCCTGACTAGAGAGCCACAGCTGATTCTAATTGTACTGTCCCTATGTTGTCTGCCCTCTGAGACTGTCCTATCCCCTCCTTTGTAATTTCTGGGTTTTTCCCATCTTTCTTTGGAATAGAGTCTGTTCTTTCCTATCCTGAGTCCTTTGATTGACTGCATCACACAGAGGCTGCCTTTAGCTTACCATCTTACACTGGAAGCTGTTGCTGGGATTTTGCTAAGAATTATGTTAAATCTGAAATTAAATTTGGGTAAAATCAATATCTTTACCACAATGAGTCTTCCAATTCATGAGCATAATACCATATATTCTTGAGTCTAATCTATGCCCTTTCAGCAGTTTTAGAGGGCTCCAAAATCAGGAGCAGATTAGAATAGCCTGCAGATTGGGTTTATATGACAGAGCTCTCTTTCTCTGCATGTGATTTTAATTTGAATCTGATTTTGTAGCCCTGTAAAACTGTTGAAAGGTGCAGGACATATTAGAGAATATACAGTATGTCTCTTTTCATTTAGATCTTTCATTTCTTTCATCAGACTTGGGTAATTTTGGGGAAGCAAGAATTGTATATGTTTTGTTAGATTTATACCTAAGCATTTCATTTATTTTAGTGACTGTAATGACATTGGATTTTTAATTTTAGTGTGACTATGTTCATGCTAATATATAGAAATATTCTGATTTTGTGTATGTCTAAGAGATGTTTTTGCTTGCTTGACTTTTCTTCTTATGGATTTCTTGGAATTTTTTATGTAGATAATCATGACATTTGAAAACAAGGGCAATTTAATTTTTCTTCCTAATCTAAGTGTCTTTTACTTCCTTTACTTGCATTATTGCACTGTCTAGAATTGCTAATACAATGTTGAATAGAATAGGCACAAGTGAGACTCTTTACTTTTGTCTCTGATATTATATTAGGGGGAAATTAGTCTCTCACTATTAAGTATAGTGTTAACTGTAGGCATTTTATAGACACTCTTCAGCAAGTTGAGGAAGTTTTTCTCTGTTTTTATGTTCCTGAGACTTTTATCATCAAAAGGCATTAAATTAATTTTTTTGTGGTATTAGGGGATTGGGGGCTGGGATTTAGCTCTGTTGGTAGAGCGCTGCGCTGCAGTCTCTGAGGTCCCGAGTTCAATTCCCAGCACTGCAAAAATGGGAGAAGGACCTGGCAATCCACTCCCAAGGCAATCCCAAAACAGTCAGCCATTGAAAACCCTATGAGGGTCGCTATGAGTCGGATACCGACTCGACGGCACCTAACAACAACAACAAAACTAGGGGATTGAACCTAGGGCCTTGAGCATACTTTGCAAGTGCAAGAGACCCTATCTCCTTTTTTACATTTTATCTTGAAATAGTGCCTCATTAAGTTATTCAGGCTGCCTCTGGCCTCAGACTTTTGGTCTTTAGGCCTCCACCTCCCAAGTTACAGGAATTACTGGCATGTACCATGGTGCCTGGTTTGAATTAATTTTTCTATTGTCATAAAATATACATATCCTAAAATTAACTATTTTAAGCATGTTTAAGTATAGCCAGTGACATTTTGAATGGTCACAATATCATGCAACCCACACAACTATCTAGTTCCAGAATATTTTCATCACCCCAAAGAGAAATCCTATACCCATTGCAGTCATTTTCCATATCCCTTTCCCCCCAGGGGTCTCAAATTGGATTGAAACCTTATTCTGCCTCAGTTGACATGATTGTGTGATGAATTATATTGATTGATTTTCACATAGCAACCACATTTTTAAAAGCTCTTTTGCTCTTTTCTCCCCCTCTTGCTAACATTCTTTTCCTTTCTTCTTTTCCCCTTCTTTTACTTAACTCTTGCTTCTTCTTCCTTTCCCTTCTTTCTCTGCCTCTCCGTTTTATTTCAGACAATTGCTAGTTTTACTTTTTACCCTAATTTTTAACTTCATAACTTATTCTGTACTATTACCACCATTTTCTGTTCTAGAAGCATCTATTGTGTAGTTGTTGGCTTTAATTTATTTTAAGTGTACTTCTACACTTGGTTTGCTTGGGTATTGTACCTGTTACAGTGGTTTGTCTTCTCATGTCAGAGTGGTACCCAGGACTGAGGTCTCAAGAGAGAGCTGCTCACTAAGAAGATCTTCAAATAAAACTGGAAGAAATATCCATCCCTACAGATGCACAAATCACAAGAGTCAAGAGAAATCTGAAAAAGCAAGGCAAAATGTCTCCTTCAAAAGACCATAATTCTTTAACTACTGAATCCAAACATATTGATATGCTTGAAATGTCAGACAAAGAATTCAAAAGGTCATTTTTTCCTTGCATCACCACCAGCATTTATTATAGTTGTTTGTGTTGATGCTATCTGTTCTGACTGGGGTGAGATAGAATCTCAATGTAGTTCTAATTTGTATTTTCCTTATGGCTAAGGTTGTAACAGCTGGACACTGAATAGGGGAGATGGGAGAATTGATGCTTTTGAATTATGGTCGTGGCAACAAATATTGAACATACCATGGACTGCAAAAACCCCCCAACAGATCCATCCCAGAAGAAGTGCAACCAGAATGCTCCTTGGAAGCCAAGATGGCTAGACTGCCTCTACATATTTTAGACATGTAGTCAGGAGGGACCAATCCCTGGAGAAGGATATTATGTTTGGGAGAGTGGCAGGTCAATAACAAAAAAGGAAAACCCTCAACTAGACTAATTTACACAGTATCTGCAACAATAGGCTTAAATGTAAGTAAGATTGTGCACCTGGCACAGAATTAGGGAGCATTTTGTTCTGTTGTACATAGGGTCACTATGAGTCTGACCTGAATCAATGGCACCTAAAAATAACAGCAAGGATGTTGAACATTTTTCATATGTTTATTGGCCATTTGTAATTCTTTTTAGAACTGTCTTTCAATTCTTTTGTCCATTTATTGATTGGATTATCTGTGAGTTTTGTTGAATTATTTTAGTTTTTATGCACTCTACATATTAATACCCTGTCTGATTATAACTGGAAATGGTTTTCTGCCATTCTGTGGGGCATCTCTCTGCCCTGGTTTTCTTTGCTGTGTAGAGTTTTTTAATTTAATGTGATCCAATTTGTCATTTTTTGCTATTATTTCTTGGGTTATTGGAGTCCTTTCAAAAATTCTTTGTCTGTGCATATATCTTGCAGTGTTTTCCCTGTTTTCCTCTAACACTCTCAAAGTTTCAGGTCTTACTCTAAGGTCTTTTATTCACTTGGAATGGTTTTTGTACAGAGTAAGAGAGAGGTATCTAATTTCATTCTTATACATGTGGATATCCAGTTTTCCCACTACCATTTGTTGAAGAGGCTGTCTTTTCTCCAGCATATGTTTTTGACACATTTGTCAAAAATCAGGGGCCCTCTATTCTGTTTCATTGGTCTGCATGCCTGTGTTTGTACCAGTACCTAGCTGTTTTTGTTCCTATGGCTCTGGAGGATAATTTGATGTCAGGTATTGTGATGCCTCCTGTATTGCTCTTTCTGATCACGATTGCTTTGGTTATTCAGGATCTTTTGTGCTTCCATACATATTTTAGGATTTTTTTTCTTTTCTGTGAAGAATGTTATTGGAATTTTGATGGTGATTGCATTGGATCTGTGTTGGGGGTTTTTAGAATCTACCCCATAACTAGGGTCCCTCATAATAGCCTGAGGGGCTGTCCCCTAGTTGACCCCAGGGCCTCATCTTACTCACTCACACCTGCCCCTCCCATTGAGTGAGCAAAGATGGCACCTGACCAGCCTGGCCTGCCTTAACTACCTTAATCCTGATTGGTTATCCTTGGCATTTTCGTTAGATAACTGTCCCTACCTGGCAGTTACGTCAGTTTATCTGCAGTAACTGTCAGGTGTATGCCCTGATTGGCTAATCCCAGTGATGTGCCCCTCCAGGACCCTATATAAGCAGGGCTCCTGGACCCCCTTCATCCCCTACTACTTCTCCCTTCCCCCTACCACTTCTGACCATCCCTCAACTGCCAACTGAACCCCATCACTGCGACCACTGCTCCCTACTCCAGTGGACTCTTCAAGCAAGCCGACGTGGTCAAGACCAGGGGCCCCGAAGCGCCGAAGGCTACCATCAAGCCACGAAGAGCCTCCCAATTCCTCCCATCCCTGGGAAGGAGGGTGGCAGAGAAGGCGAGCTGCGAGAGTCAAGACCAACTGACCTCAAGCCCAATGGAACACCGGCTGCTGTAGTTGTGCCTTTAAGGCTGAGCTGTTCCAGCACTCAGCCTACAGCATTCCATGCTGCAGGCTTAGAGCCAGCACTTATAGCTCTTGCTTAGGGGTTGCTTGCTTGTTGCACCCCACTTGGGGAGCACCCAATAAACCTTCCTTTCCTGTTTTCCCTGTTGAAGGTCTCCTGAGGTCCTTCATTGCGCCACAGGCCATAACACCAACCGGGTTCAGTGGGTCCCTGATACCCACGTGGTGTCTGGGCAAGGCTCTGACCTCTGCTGGGCCTGAGCTAAACCCCAACAGATCTGTAGATCACTTTTGCTAATTTTCACAATATTTGCCATTTTCACAATATTAATGAGCATGGGAAGTTTTTTCTTCTAATGTCTTCCTCAATTTCTTTCTTCAGTGTTTTAAAATTTTCCTTATGGGGGTCTTTCACCTCTTAGGTTTATTCCTAGGATTTTTTAAAAGACTAATATTAATGGGATTGTTTTCCTTATTTCTTTCTCAGCCTGGTCTTTATTGGTATGTAGAGAAGCTATTGATTTTTGTATATAGATTTTGTATCTTGTTACTTTTCTGAAAGTGTTTTTCAGATCTAAGAGTTTTCTAGTGGAAGTTTTTGGGTCTTTTAAGTATAGGATTACATTATCTGCAAATTGGGATATTTGACTCCTTCCTTTCCAATTTGGATCCTTTTTATTTAAATTCAATCATAAAACTGAATGAGTGGAGAGAGCGGACACCTTGGTCTCATTCCTGGTTTTAGAGGAATTAGATAGTTTTTCCCTACTTAATATAATGTTGGATATAAACTTATTATATAGTCTTTAGTACATTGAGGTATGGTCCTCCTAATCCTAGTTGCTTCATGATTTTTATCACAAAGGGATGTTGAGCTATGTCAAAGGTCTCTTCTGCATCTATTGAGATGTTTATGTGATTTTTGTTCTTTTGTCTATTTATGTACTGTATTACACTTATTGATTGGCACATGTTGAATCATCTTTGCCCTAGAATGGACCTAACTTGCTTATGGTGTATGATCTTTTAATGTGTTGTATTGTTCTTTTCATCTCCACTTCATTAGTTTCTGCCCTGATCTTTATTATTTCTTTCCATCTACTTATTTAGTTTGGCTTGTTCTTGTTTTTCTAAGACCTTGGGTTGTTTTTGTTAGGTGCTGTAAAATTGTGTCCAACTCATAGAGACCCTTATAGGGTTTTCAATGGCTGATTGTTTCAAGATTGCCTCTGGAATGGGTTGCCATGTCCTTCTCTTTTTTTTTTTTTTTTTTTTTTTTTTTTTTTTTTTTTTTTTTTTTTTTTTTTTTTTTTTTTTTTTTTTTTTTTTTTTTTTTTTTTTTTTTTTTTTTTTTTTTTTTTTTTTTTTTTTTTTTTTTTTTTTTTTTTTTTTTTTTT
>VMDO01003450.1:0-28324 GCA_007922755.1 Pedetes capensis | reverse complement strand
CTGAGAACTGTCTTTGCTGTGTCATGGAGTTCTGGTAGGTTGTATTTTTATTTGATACTAAGAATTTTTAAATGTCCCCCCTTATTTCTTCACTGACCATTGATCATTTAAGAATGTATTGTCAATCTTCACATATTCATATAATTGCTATAGATTTTCTTGCTATTAATTTCTATTTTTATCCCATTATGATTTGATAAGGTATAATAAATTATTTCAATTATTTTTGTATTTGTTAAGACTTGATTTATGGCCTAAAACATGATCTATTTTGGAGAAATACACATTCTCAAAATGTGTATTCCATAACTTTTGGGTGGAAGAATGTGTACTCCATAACTTTTGGGTGGAATATTTGGTAGACGTCTGTTAAGTACATTTAATCTGTGATACAGTTAATCTCTGAAATTTCTTTGTTGATTTTTATCTGAATTATTTGTCTATTGATAAGAGTGGGGGATTAAAGTCACCCACTATTATTGTATTCTGATCCATCTGTCCCTTTATATCCAGTAATATTTGTTTTATGAAATTGGGTACACCAGTATTTGTCACATATGTGTTTTTCCAATTATTATATCTTCTTGATGAATTGTTCCCTTTATTAATATGCAATGACTTTATTTCATTTAACTAACTTTGGCTTGAAGTCTTTGTCAGATATGAGTATAACTACTCTTGCTTGATTTTGCCTTCCCCATGATTGCTAGTATACTTTTTCATCTTTTCACTTTCATTGCATATGTGTCTTTGCCAGTAAGATATGCCTCTTGCAGAAAACCAAAAGTCCGATCTTAGTTTTTAATCTAATAAGTGAGTCTGTGTCTTTTAACTGGAGAATTAAGGTTATTTACATAAGGGTTATTGTTAAGAGGTATTTTCTGATCCCTGTAATTTTTGGTTGTTTCTTTGATTAGTTCAAATATAGTTTGCTCTTTTCTTTCTCTCTTGTTCATTTTAAGGGTTTGCTGGTTTACTGAGTTGGGCATGTTTGATTCTTTCCTAGTACTCATTTGTTCATATATTCCTCTCATGAAATTTATTCTTTCCTGAGCTGTCATGAGTTTTACTTTATTTCTTCCTTTCATGTGTGTAGGATTCCTTTAACTATCTTCTGCAATGCTGGCTTAATGGCCATGAATTGTTTTAGTTTGTGCTTGTCTTGGAAGGCC
The DNA here is from genome assembly GCA_007922755.1 of Pedetes capensis. Classification (NCBI taxonomy): domain Eukaryota; kingdom Metazoa; phylum Chordata; class Mammalia; order Rodentia; family Pedetidae; genus Pedetes; species Pedetes capensis. Next base: position 27,152 of record VMDO01003450.1, on the reverse strand, counting down.
TTTATTTCTCCATGAATTTTTAAAGATAATTTTGCTGAGCATAGTAATCTTGTGATTATTTACTCTGGGGATTTGACATATGTTATTCCATACTTTCCTAGCTTTTAGGGTTTGTGATAAGAAGTCTGATATTATTGTGATGGGTTTGCCTTTGCAAGTGAGTTGGTGTTTTTCTCTTACAGCTTTTAATACTGTTTATTTGTTCTGTAGTCTTGTCATTTTAACTATAATGTGTCACAGGAAGGTTCTTTTCTGATCATGTCTATTTGGGGTACTTATTCCTCTTGTACTTGGATGTATATTTTCATTGATTAGGTTTTGAATGCGTTTAGTTTGTATCTCAGTGCCTTCTACCCCATGGATTCTTAGGATTGGTTGTTTGACTATGCCTCAGAGTTCTTGAAAATGTCATCATGCTTGTTAATTTATTGATTTTGTCTTTATTGAGGTCTGAATATTAGTATTTCCTCAATGTTGTATTTCATCCCTGATATTCTTCCTTCTTCTCGATTTAGTCTATTGATGAAGCCTTCCACTCTGATTTTTATTTGTTGACTTCCCAGTATTTCTATTTGGTTGTTTTTTTACATTTTAATTTCCTTGTTGAATTTCTCACTCATGTTGTTGACTTTCTCAAAAACGTTGCTGACTTTCTTATCCAGGTTCTAAATTGGCTTCCATAATTTACATGTGTTTGTACCTTTTTGAGGTCATTGACCATTTTTAAAATTTGACTTTCAAATTCTTGGTCCAGCATTTCAACCATTTCATGATCTCTGAATTTGGTTATTAAAGGGTTATGATCTTTCATAGAAGTCATGTTGCCTTGTTTTTTCATGTTTCTTGTTTTTCTCTGTTGCAATTTACACATCTGTTGGGACTGATATCTCTTCCATTTTTATTTGGGAGTCTTCTTAGTGAGCATTCTTCTTTTAAGGTCTCTCTCTCTAGTACCACCCAGAGAGGAGAAAATAACAGTAGGAACACTAAACAAAACCAGATATAAAAACAAAATTAAAATCAATTAAGGTCAGCTACTACACCAACATGGGAGAAGGACCTCCCAAAAATCAGTCTGCCATTGAAAACCCTATGAACAGCAGAGAAGTACTGACAATAGTATTTCCCCTGTGGTACAGAGGGTCGCTATGAGTCGGATACCGACTCGATGGCACCTAACAACAACAACAACAACTACACCAACAAGGAAATGGCCAAAATAATATAAAGTAAGCTATGAAGTTAAAAATTAATTAAGATAAAAGTAAAAGTAATAAATGAGCAGAATAATAGAAAGGAATGGGGAAAGTGGAAAAGAAAGCAGAAGCATGTTGAAGTAAATGAAGAGAAAAGAAGAAGACAAAATTAGAAGAAAGGAAGGAGAGAAAAGAGACACAAAATATCTCATTACACAACAAAGAAAAATATTAGATAAACACAAGGAAAGAAACAACAAATGAAAACATCTTTTAAAATATAACAAAGTAAAAATTATATTAAAAGTATAATAAAAAGGAAAAAGGGAAAACATAAAAGGAAGAGAAAAAATTTTTAAATGACAAAGAATTGGAGGAAGTTCTTTCTGGGTCCTCTAATATTGGAATCTCTCAGGTGGAGGGCATGGTCAGTTGACATTGGAGTCTCTTGTCTTTCTTACCCTTCAGGTTGCTACTTAGCCAGGACTGGTCGAGGGTCAGTTGTCCACCTGGACTGCATTCATTTTAGAAGTTTCCTTTCTTTGCATATGAGGCGCTGCTGCTGGTTACACTTAGCTTTGCAGCCTGTGAGTTAGGCAGGTTCCCAATGACTCCAGAGATTCCCCAGTTTGTATACACTAGGGTGATTAGTTAAGCCAAGAGGTGTCCCTTAAGTTCATTGGAGAGTGGAGGAAGCAGAAAAAAAGCACCAAGTTTTTAAATGGAGGCCTGTCCTCAATGCCTGCAGATCCTCCCTAGCAGCAAACACCCTGTGGGAGGGAGGAGGCTGAGGACACTGAGTGCTCTGCAGGACTTGAACGTTAGAGTTCTTAGTCCCAATAGCAGCAAGCCATGTAGTCATGAGGCAGCTCCAGAGGCCAAGCATCCCACTAGCCAAAGACTTAGGGACATCAGACTTTGCAGTTATGTTCAGGCGAAGCAGTTTGCTCCTTGCCTTGTGGGTGAGGAGAGGCACCAAGCACCACATGCTTCATAGCCCAAGCCTCCTGCCCCTGAACTCAGTGTGCCAGGTCTGGCCCTCTGCCTCTTCATAACTGCCTCATACAGCTGTCTTCCATTCAGACACTGTAGCAGGCTGTCCCTGGACATCCTTATTTGTGATTGGTCCTTATTTTCAGGCCCCCAGAGTATCTGAGTTTCAAATGGTAGGCCCTTTGTCAAGATGGCACCTGGCTATTGTGGCCTGAGATTTGGGGAGTGATTGACCAGACTTCCTCTCCAATGCTGATCTGTCACACAGGAAGAGTCACTGTCACACCAAATCCTACCCCCCAGTGGACTTACAGCTCATGAGAAGGGTGGGCTTGTCATGTAGCTAGGATCGCCGGGGCCACCTGGCTGACCTCATGGATGTGGCTTTGTGTTTCCCTCCCACTGTGAGGATCTTGAGCCAGAGCTGCAGCTATTTCTATCTTTTCACTGAGCAGCATTTCATTTCTTCACATTGTCACTTGTCCTGCCACCTCTCATGTGATTCTCAATACTCTTTCTCTCTTTCACCATTTGGGATAAAGTCTGTCTTTTGTAATCTGAATTCTCCTCATTCATACAGTCACATGGTTACTGTTGTTAGGTGCTCTTGAGTCAGGTCCCGAAACACTCTCTGTCTCTGTGCCAGGCACATGATCTTTTTTATGTTTAAACCCATTGTTGTAGCCACTATGTCAATCCATTTAGTTGAAGGTCTTCCTTTTTTTCATTGACCCACCAACCTCTCAAACATGATGTCTTTCTCCAGAGATTGGTCACCCTGGCAACATGTCCAAAATATGTAAGACACTCTAGCCATCTTTGCTTCCAAGGAGCACTCTGGTTGCTCTTCTTCTAGGACAGATTGGTTGGTTCTTTGGCAGTCTAATGGTATATTTCAATATTTATCTCCAGCACCATAATTCAAAAGCATCAATTCTTCTCCTGTCTCCCTTATTCAATGTCCAGCTTTCACAACCATGTTACATAACTGAAAATACCATGGGATGAGCCAGATGCACCTTCATCTTCAATGTGACATCTTTACTTTTTCAACACTTTAAAGAGGTCTTTTGCAATAGCTTTTCCCAATGCAATGCATCTTGTGTGTGCGTGTGTGTGTGTGTGTGTATGTGTGTGTGTTACTGGGATCTGAACCCAGGGCCTCATACTTGCATGCTTTGCAAGAGCTGGACCACTGGGCTGCACCCCCAGCCCATTTTTTTTTTTACGTTTTTTTTTTTTTTTTTTTACTTTTTGAGATGGTCTCCCTGTCCCATTATACCCTTTGAAGACATGGCCTAATGACCTAAAACCTCCCACTGTGCCCCACTTCTTAAAATTTTTACCACCTCTCAAGAGGTGGTCTCAAAAAGTTACATAGACTGCCTCTGGTCTCGAACTTGCGATCCTCCTGCCTCTGCCTCCCTAGTTGAGTCGCTGGGATTACAGGCGTGTGCCACCACACCCAGCTTGCAATGAATGCATGTTTTGATTTCTTGACTGCTGCTTCCATAGGTATTGACTATAGAGTCAAGTAAAGCAAAATCATGGACAACCTCAATCTTTTCTCCATTTATCATGAGGTTGCTTACTGACCCACTTATAAGGATTTTTATTTTTTTGATGTTGAGGCACCATCCATACTGAAGGTTGTGTTCTTTGATTTTCATCAATAAATGTTTCAACTCCTCTTTACTTTCAGCAAGCAGAGTTGTATCATCTACATAACACAGGTTGTTAATGAGTCTTCCTCCAATCATGATCCTGTGCTTTTCTTCATAAAGTCCAGCTTCTCAGATTATTTGCTCAGCATAGAAATTGAAGAGGTATGGTGAAAGGATACAACCCTGATGCACAACTTTCCTGACTTTAAACTAGGTAGTGTTACCTTGTTCTGTTTGTAGGACTGCTGCGTGGTCCATGTTTAGATTCCTCATGAGCACAATTAAGTGCTCTGGTATTCCCATTCTTCACAATGCTATCCATAATTTGCTGTTATCCACACAGTCAAATGCCTTTACATAATCAATAAAACATAGATAGGTATCTTTCTCATATTCTCTGTTTTTGGCTAATAACCATCTAACATCAGCAATGATATCCCTGGTTTCACACCCTCTTCTGAATCTAGCTTGATTTCCCAGCAGTTCCCTCTCTATATACTGCTGCTGTTGCTTTTGAATGGTATGTAGCAAAATTCTACTTGCATGAGATATTAGTGGTATCGTTCAATAATTTCCACATTTGGTTGGATCCCCTTTCTTGGAAATACTCACAAATATGGATCTCTTCCAGTCAGTTGGCCAGGTAGCTGTTTTCCAACTCTCTTGGTACAAACAAGCAAGCATCTCAAGTGCTGCATTTTTTTGTTGAAACATCTCTGTTAGTATTCCATCAATTTCTAGTGCCTCGTGTTTCACCAGTTCGTTCAAGGAAGCTTCCACTTCTTCCTTCAATACCATTGATTCCTGATCGTATGCAACTGCTTGAAATGGTTGATCATTCACTATTATTTTTTTTTAGTATAATAACTATGTAGTCCTTCCATCTTCTTTTGATGGTTCCTGCATTGTTTAATATTTTCCCTGTAGAATCCTTCACTATTGACACTTGAAGCATGGATTTGTTTTCTTGAATTCTTTAAGCTTGAGAAAAACAGAGCATGTTCTTCCCTTTTTGTTTTCTATCTCCAGCTCATCATTCATGGAGTCACTTGGAAGCAGTTTCTAACCTGCCACCTTACCCTGGAAGTCCCTCACATATTTGTCTTTCATGCATCTATACCATTTGCATTTTATGAAATTATTGATATACAGCGCTTAAGTTGTCCATTTAGTTTTGCAAGGCAGGAGTCTGTTTGTTATCATTGTCATTAGTTTCTCTGTTTTTGTCCTCTTGCCTTCCTGTGGGTTACTTAAGTTTTTACAGAATTCCACTCTGATTCATCTGGAGTTGTTTGAGTGCATCTCTTTGTGTGGCTATTTTAGTGGCTCTTGTATGTATAATATTATACATACATAACTTATTGTACTTGTCAACATTTTACTCATGAACTGCAGGAAACTGTGTTAGTTTTTTTGTTACTGAAACAAATACTTGAGATAACCTACCTAAGCAAACTTTTATTTGGCTCATAGTTTCAGAGGTTTCAGTCCATGACAAGTGGTCTTGTTGCTTTTGGGCCTGCGGCAGGGCAGTGCAATGTGGCAGCAGCACATCATGGTGGTAGCACATTATGGCTGCACATGGTGGAGCAGAGCCCCTCATCTCATGACTGGGAACAAAAAAGAAATAAAGAGTAAGAGTCTGGGGTCCCATTATACCCTTTGAAGACATGGCCTAATGACCTAAAACCTCCCACTGTGCCCCACTTCTTAAAATTTTTACCACCTCCCAAGAGTGCCATGCTGGGGATCACATCTTTAACATGTGGGCCTTTGGGGCAGGCCAGATCCAAACTAAAGCACAAGCTCCCCTTCCTTAGGACACTGTACCATGTAATACAACTGTCTTCAATATTTTCACTACATGTTTCTAGAAATACATCAGGTAGTGTGATAATTTTTGTCAGAACTGTCAGTTTAGAAAACTCAAGATGAAAAGAGCATGCTCACCCATATTTTAACACCTGCTGTTCTCTCTCTTTCTGATGTTCTGAGATTTCTTCTTTTAATAGTTTCTTTCTACTTAGAGTACTTCCTAGTCATTCTGCTAGGGCTGGTCTACTGTTGTCAAATCTTCTTATTTTCCCTTCATTTGAGAATATTTTGATTTTCCATTTGTTTCTGAAGAAAATTTTCAGTGGATGGAGAATTCTGAGTTGACTTCTCCTCTTTCAGCACTTAATAAAAAGTATGCCACTTCCTTTAGGCCTCTGGGCTTTTTGATGAGAAATCTATTATTCAAATAGGTTTTACTTCCTGTGTGTAGTGAAAGGACTTTTCTCTCTGAATTGCTGTTGAGGTTTTTGTTTGTCTTTGCTTTGGGAGTTTGTGATGTGTGGTTTAGGTTTCTCTGGGCTTATCTCATCTGAGAAGCACAGCTTCTTGAACCTACAAGTTTATGTCTCTTGCCAAATTTGGGGATTTAAAAAATTTCTTTGAGTACTTTTTTTTCAATACTGAGGGTTTGAACTCAGGCCCTCATACATGCTAGGAAAAGTACTCTAGCACTGAACTGCAGCCCCAGCCCATTTATATTTTTTTTATCTTGAGTTAGGGTCTTGCTGGGTTGCCCAGGCTACCTCTGGCTTCAAACTTGTGATCCTCCTGCCTCAACCTCTGGAGTTGCTGGTGTTATAGGTGTGCACCATTGTGCCCAGCTCCTTTGAATACTTTGTCATGCCACCTCCTTCTCTCTTGAGACTGAGAAGATGGGAGAGTTAGATCTTTGCTATGCTCTTATGGGTACTTGGGGTACAGTTCCTGTTTTCCATTTTCAGTTTGGTATAGCTCTGTTGTTCAGGTTAGGTTATGGCTACTATTTACCTTCAAGTTCATGGGCTCATTTCCTTTGTTTCCACCATTCTGCTGTAAACTCACTTTGTGCATTATTTTTATTTTGGTTATATTTAAAAAATTCTAACATTTTCGTTTGTTCCTTTTTCTCTTTCTTTGGCTCTTTTCTTTGTGTGTGTGTGTGTGTGTGTCTTGAGGATCTTGCTATGTGACCAGCTACATCTATTTCTCTGCTGGAACTTTTAAAATTTGTTTCAAAAGTATTTGTCATTGCTCATTGAATATTTTCCAAGTCATTTTAACATCTCTATCATCTTGTTGTTGTTATTAGGTGCCATTGAGTCGGGTCTGACTCTTAGTGATCCTATGTACAACAGGACAAAACACTCCCTGACACAGTGCCATATCCAGCTGTCAGTGCTTCTCTGCTCTTCACAGAATTTTTGATGGCTAATTGTTTCATCTGTCTAATGGCTAATTGTTGACATCTGTCAATTGTGTTTTTCATTCAAGTTGAGGTTTTTCCTGGATCTTGACAAGATGAATAATTTTTGTTGAAACCTGGATGATTTATTATGTTATGAGACTATGAATCTGAACTTTAACTAGCTGTATTGGGGGGATGGGGAAGGAAGAAGGTACCACCTTGCTACTTCACAGTGGAGTAGAAATTCAGGTTCCCTGCCTGGCCTTCACTGGTGACTAGTCCTGCTAGGGAGGACTTCACTGGTGCCTAGTCCACCTCTCAACTGGGTCTTGATGAGAGCACTGGGCTGGGCTGCCATCCCTCCCTGTGAGGGTCTGACACCAGGAGGTGGCAAGGGGAGTTACTGCCCAGTGAGGACAAAGGCCCTGGCTCCCCTCATGGCCCTTTCTGCCACCACCCCAGCAGGGAGATGGTGGACCCTCATAACAGCCTGGTGCTTTGCCTTTGATTAGTGCAGCTAGGAATGGCCCAACATTTATGTGCTGGGATAACCAGAACAGCCAGTTATTGCCTGAAACGTCACTTCTATTTTGTAGAGGAGGAAACAGTACATTGGAGAAGGAAGACCTTGTCCCAGGCCTCGAGGCCAGATGACCCAGAGCTGTGCTGATGTGTACAGCCACAGTCGCGCAGGCTCTGGAGGGGCAAGCGGCCAAGGCTGCCATGTGCCACGCCCACAGGAAGCAGCACTTGGGCGGAGCAGCTGCAGGAGGTGAGGAAGGCCAGCCTGCCAGTGCGCTGCTGAAACTCCTGGGCCCCAGCATGCTCCAGAAGTCCAGCCTCCTTAGCCTGGCACCCAGAGCCACGCTGAGAGTTATTTGATGCCATTCAGATTAACTCTTCTAAGAGTGCCCAACAGCCAGCCTTTGCTGCAGACCCCATTGTTCTGCATTTGGAAGGGAATCCAAGCCTCTGGCCATGTGCTTTGCTGGCCTATGCACATTCCTGGCTCACTCAGCTACATCGCATGCCACGTTCCTCCTTCCTGGTGCCCTCCATGCATGTTCCTGCCATAGGGTCTTTGCTCTGTTGCTCCCTTGGTCTAGACAGGTGTTTGCACACCTGGCTTCTCCTCGTCAGCCCCTTCAGCAGAGATGCCTACCTGTTACCAGCTTTGTTTGCGTTCCCTTCTGCGTGTTCCCCACAGCAGGCCTCCTGCTCAGAAACTGCTCTTTATGTTTGTTTCCCTAGTTATTGGCTGCTCCACCCTGGGGCCGCGCAGGCAGGTGGAACATCCTCTTTCTGCCCAGGCTCTGGAAGGAGATGTTCCAAGAATATGTGCTGCTCCAGCCCCTTGGACACTGCTGGGCACCAGCTGCTGGCCAGGGTGGAGTGGCTGGGGCTACCTGGGGGCCTCTATCCTGGGACAGTGACTGCAGGGAGCACTGAGGAAGCTGCTGACCCTACCTGTTGTGGGGCCACCATATGTCCCTTCCTGGTGCCGTGCTGGCCAGAGGGCAGAGAGTAGGGGTCTTCCTCTACTAGGAAGAACTGGCTGGGCCCTCCAGGCACAGATCAGGCCCACTCCAGCCCCAGTCTCCTCTGCAATAGGTGACCTGGGCCTGGGGGCACAGAAAGGGGCCAAGTCCTGGCTCCTGTCCCAAGCCTAAGCAGGCCTGGCCATGTACGTTGCTCTCTCTGGCTTCCACTTGCTGCCCTATAGAGTGACGCAGGAAATCATGGTGTTTTCCAGCCTCTCAGGCTCTTGTCTCACCTGTGAGGCAGGCTCAGGTCCTCCAGAGCCCACAGCCTATGCAGAGCCGCTGAGCACAGCTGCAGAGGCCTGACGAGCAGCATGGTTTGGAGGCTCCATCCTGGGAGAAGTTAGGAGGCCTGCTTTTTTCTGCCAGTCTCTCAACCATCAGGTTCCTTTTTGCTAGGCATGGTGGGGACAGAGTGAGCTCTGTGCAGCTGTGCCCACCAGGGCTGTGTGCCCTCATAGCCAGAGGTTGTTTAGGGATTGCTTTTGTGTATGTCCCTACTACCATTTGATGCCTTTGTTTTCACCCAGCAATCTCCCCAAAGAGACAGAGCCCTGTCTACATGCTCAGGAGCTGGAGCAGAGTGTGACATGCAGAACCCTGGTCATGCACCATGGATAGATGGAGTGACAGGTGGGAAGAGATGTTCTGGGGAGGGTGAAGGGCTCATGGTTGCTGTGTAAAGGTTTACTGATTATTTTTTAGCAGTTTATGATGATTATATTGTCGTCTCACCATCACACACACTTGGAAAAGGAAAGTAAGTCCAAAATTTAGCCCATAACAGAGGCTAAGTCTCCAACATGGGACCCTGTGATGACAGAGGGAACATGGAGGAGGCAGAATCTGCTGTGTTATCTTGTTGGGGAGATGGAGAGGCACAGAGAGGCATGGAGAGGCACTCACGAGGAGCTGGTAGTGGCGGGCAGTGCAGGTCTGCTTGGGCTGGGCTATTGGCCACAGTGTCCTGGTCACACAGCCCATGCTGCCCACACCCCACCTCCACTAGGATCTTCCTCAGCCAAGGCATGGGGGTAGGGATGTGCCACTTCCCATTTCCTTTAACCAGCTCAAGAAGAAACAGAGCTTGGATTTCTGAGAGGCTCGTAATTAAATGAATTAAAATGTTTTCCTTCATGATGACTTTGCCAGCTCCCATCCACCTCGCCTTGGCCCTGTTCCCGGTGAGCAGCAGAGTCGGCAGGACGCAGAATGACAAGTTGGCTCCCTGGGTGTGCAGGGCGCCTCCAGAGCAATTAGCTTGTGCATCATCATTTTGGGGAGAGATTTACCGCTGGTCTCAGAGCATTCCAGCCCAGACCTTCACAGCCCAGAGTCGTTAGCTGGAGAAGTTCCTGGAAGCGGAGGCTTGGCATTAATTCCAGTCACAGTCAGATGGAAGCCCATTCATAAGGACAGCCTTTGATAGGCCCGGCTTCTGCACTGTGGCCTGATCTTTTTTATTTTTTTATTTTTTTTTTTTGGTACTGGGAGTTGATCCCGGGGCCTCATGCCTGCACGTGCTGGACCACTGAGCTGCACCCCCAGCCTTTTTATTATTTTTTTCCTTACTTTCTGAGACAGGGTCTCGCTAAGTTACGCAGACTTCCTCTGGTCTGGAACTTGCGATCCTCCTGGCTCCGCCTCCCAAACCACTGGGATTACAGGCATGCGCCACCACGCCCAGCTTACTGTGGCCTGATCTTGAGCCAACAGTGCTGTCGCTGTCCTCAGGGAGGGAGGAGACCGAGCTGTGCTCAGCCATGGCCTTCCTGGCAAGGCAAGCTATGGGGCAACAGGCCGTCAGTTGAACCTGAGGTGGAGAGGGGAGGGGCATGTGGAGGAAGAACGTGAAAGCCATGGCATTTCAGCACTTTTAGGCTCAGGACTGTCCTCTGTACCCCCTGAAGACTCTTCTGGAAGGGAGCAGAAGTGGGGAGGGGACATTGCCTGCAATGTGGGATTTCCCGGGCCTGGGGGCCACCCTCTGGCCTTGTTTATGAAGTAGTCCCTCTGTCCCAGCACTGTAGCCCATGTCTTGGATGGGCCAGAAGGCACAGGAACCACAGTTTCCAAGGGTGTGGCCTGGATGGCTACTGCCTGCTCTCTGACCACCAGCATCCACATCTGACCTGAGGCACAGCTCCTGGGGTTTCGGGTGAGCTGGGCTGTCAGTGACCTCCACACATCCATTAGCACATCTGCAGATGGATGTTCCTCGAGCACCAGGACCCCCAAGGACTGAATATAAACCCAAGGAAGCAATTAGCTGGGTATTGATTATGGATTAGGCTAATGACATTACTAATTACATCTAAAGATGTGTATCCACAGCCCCAGCTGTTAATGGCTTGCATGAGGTACTAAAGCAGCTAATTAGGACAAACAGGTTTAACACCAGCTATAATTGCTGTGTCCCTTGAGGAAAGAGGCAGCCTTCCTCTCTGGGTCCCAGTTCTCCAAGGAACCCTGGCAGAGGCCTTGTGGGCTGCACCCATCACCACGGCCTACCGCATCCTCCCAGATGATACATGTTCCCTGGCATGTTGGGGCTGAAGTGGGTGACATGGGACTGGAGGGAAAGATGGACTGAGACAGGTGGTTCCAAGAAGGCTGTGCTCTAGGGATTGCAGACCATCTCAGAAGGCCAAGTCTAGGCCGGAGAGGAGTAGAGTTTCTGGCACAGCTCCGGCTGGGTCCTCCGCAGATGCACAGAAATGGGGACGAGCTCAGTGCCCACCTCCTGTCTCTTGCACAGTGGTTGTAGCTTATCATTGGACAGGCTAGCAGGGGAGCAGTGGGCTCCTCCATCTCCAGGGTCTACAGAGCCTCCTCTTCCCTCCCACCTCCCATCTACTTATGCCTGGCTGCCTTTTGGTTTCTGCTCAGTCACCCCCAGAAGCCTCTTGCCTCCCTATGATGGGGGTGATGGGGCTGGGAGCCCCTCCTTGCTCCCTGGGGCCCCCTGGGGGCCATGGCAGAAGGCTGAAGCTACCTCCCGATCCCTGAGCATAAATGAGTTCAGTAAACAGTGACCAAACACAGCTGTCTGAGTATGAGGTAGGGAACTAAGTAATTTATTTGTTTGTTTAAAGTTCCTGGGCTTTCTATACAGTGTTGGTATCATGGGATCTTATTTTTGAATAGAAGCTTTTCCTTATTATATTTCCTTTTAATTTTCTGTATTTTAATTACTCAAGAGATACATAATATTTTCTTTGTTCAAAGCTCAGACCTTATAGACAAAGGTAAACCCCCCTTTGCCGCATCCACACAGGTGTAGATTAGGGGTGATGCTTTTGGAGTTTCCTGGGGATTTGTGTCCATATACTCTGCACCCACAGGAGTTCAGAAGGTTAACAGGGAGCTTTCCATTTACATGTTGTTGTTGTTAGGTACCATCAAGTTGAGTTGGACTCATAGTGACCCTATGGACAACAGAATGAAACTCTCCCCCACACTGTTCCATGCCAGGCATAAATCTCATGCTTCTCTGCTAGTCATAGGGTTTTCAATGGCTGATTGTTTTGGGAGTGGGCTTCTGGGTCTTCCTTCCAAGCCTAGAGCACCCAATATTCCCAGGCAGTCTCCCACCCAAGGCCTGACCCTGCTTAGCTTCCGAGATCAGATGAGATCAGATGCCAAGGCGGTGTGGCAAGCACAGTGTGTTGCCCCCAAGTGGTCCAACTGACATCACTCACGGCCTGCCGCATGCTCAGCAGGGAGATTAGGAGGCCATGTCTTCTGTGCAGTGCATGTCACAGCCCTGTCAGGGCCAAAAGGAGGAGCCTGGTGCACCCTGGGGGGAAGGCGACCAGAAGAGAGGACCTGGGGCATGTCCTCCTGGCTGGCTCTGGTGACAGAGTAGAAGGAAAGGCATAAGGCCTTGTGCCCACACCCTGTGGTGAGATGAGAGGACAGACACAAGGGCCAGGAAGCAGGGTGAAGACAAGGACCAGAGGCCAGGGAAGGGCCAAGCCAGCGGGGGCTCCAAGGTTAAGGAGGGGCTTTGGTCTCTATTCCAAGAGCACTGGGTCTCCTGGGCACAAAACTTTTTCAGTCAATTTAGAGCTCACCTCATGTCTTCCTCTGTTGAAGTGTGGCGGTGCATTCTGCAGCATGTGCATGCACACACACAAACATGGACTCTTACATGTGCATGCATGCATGTGTGTGGATTAGCAGAGATGCACATGCTCACAAACACATGTGCACAGTCACAAACACATGCACACAAAAACGTGTGAAGACATGCACACACGTGAACATGCACGCAAACGCACGTGGACATGCTGCGTTCATCAGCCCGCTGTGGCAGTGACAGATCACCCGAAACCTTTCACAGGAGGAAAGGTTTGTGTGGCTCATTGTTTTGGAGATTTTGGTCTGTGGTCACTTGGCTCCATTGTTTCCGGGCTGTGGTGAGGCAGATCATCATGGTTGAAGGGCCTGGAGGAGGAAGCTGTTCACCTAATGGCTGCCAGGAAGCAGAGAAAGGAAGGGGCCAGGGACATGCTAAAGCCCACAAGGGGATACTGCCTCTGGTCCCTTGATTTCCTCCACCTCCCAATAGCCCATCAATTATGAATCCATCAATGGATTCATCACTAATGAGGTCAAAGCCCTCAGGATCCAATGGCAATCCCAAAGGCCCACCTCTGAACGCTGCTGCATGGGGATATCTCAGAGGCAAACCAGAACGCATGCACCATGGTGTCTTTTTGTCCATCTGCTTACAGATGGTATTTTAGATTGCTTTTAGGTTCCCAGGGTTGCAATAGGCCTCTGAATATCTGCCTTCTGCACACAGGGGGCACTTGGGGTGGGTTCTGAGGAAAGGAAGTGCCCCTCCTAAGTTTTACCCTGCACACTCATGAGCACTCCCTCACAGCCTCCTCATACTCCCAGCATGTAGAACGTACCTGTCCCTGCACCATTGCCACCCTTGCATGCTATCAAACCTCAAATGCTGCCATATGCTGTCCCACGGTGTGGCTCGGGTTCCTGTGGTTGTGACTCATGGTGAGTTTGCCCACTCCTCTGTCTCAATTTCCCTTTGCATTTGCTCCTTCTCATCTCCCATAGCCCTGCTCACCATTTCCTACTGGCTGGCCAGATGGCTGTAGTCTTCATATGTCTTGATGACACCACTGGACAGGAAGGCCCAATGGGAGGGACAGAGACCCTGTGTGTGGCGCTGGGCAGCCAACACCATGAGGATGGCACCCCATGGCTTATGAGAGGAAAGAGGGCACAGGAGGTTTATCCCCCACTTGCAGCTCTTCTCTGGAAAGTGTGAGGTCTGCAAGGAAACATTACATTTTTACTTATTCATTCATTTGCTGAATTCATTCACTTGGCTGTGGGACTGAATGTAGGAACCTGAGGGTGGAGCAGTGGCAGCCTCTGCCTGGGATGGTGTGCTCAAGCGGAGAAACGAGTTTGGCATCCTAGAGGGGTTCCCTGGAAGAGCCTGCAGTGGGAGTCAGGCTGCCTGCTTGTCCTGTCTCCCCAAGCTGCCCTCAGGAAGTACCTATACCTCCACGCCTCGATCCCTGTGCTCTGAGCAAACATAGGAGTCGAGCTGGAATGTCTCAACTAAAATTTATTTTTAAAAAGAAATGCAAGATCTCCGGGCCCCAAGGCTCCTCCCCAGCCCTCCCTCACTCCCTGCCAAAGGCCAGCTGTTCCTCCCCCACGCCTGAGAGTTCTGAGCTGCACAGGCAGCAATACCACTGCCAGAATCGGCAAGGTGTCACACTAATTAGAGGACAGGCAGGGACACCCATGGAAGAAGGCCACCTACACAGCAGATGACCAACTGAAACCTTCCACCTATCCCTCCCGGTGGCTCTGACTGACCCACCTGGGTGACAGCTCCTTCACAGATGGGTGATCCACACCTGGCTGGGCCCAGCCTGATGGTGGCATGAACAGGTAGGACTCACACATGGGCCATGTCTATAGAGACAACTCCTAATTTGGAAACCTTGCTCCTTGCCTGCGTGTGTGTGTAGTGGTATGTGTGCATGCACTGCCTGTGCATGACTCCTGTCCAGTGTGGAGAAGCAGAGTATGACAAAAACAGCAGTGGTCCATCTGGCCTCAGCACTGACAGCTTTATTAAACACCTTGCTATACACTGGGCTTGGCGGCACAGGCCTGTTATCCTAGTGACTCGGAAGGTGGAGGCAGGAGGATTGCAATTTGGGGACCAGAGGCAGTCTGCATAATTTAGTGAGACCTCGTCTCAAAATAAAAAGTAAAAAATGGACTAGAGATGTGGCTCAGTGGAAGAGAGCTTGCAAAGCTAGTGTGAGGCCCTGGGTTCAACTCCCCAGTGCTGCAAAAACAAACAAACAAATAAACATCTCATTACAAACTTGGGGCTGGGGTGTGGCTCTGGGGTAGCACACTTGCATGGGAAAAAAAGTGGTAATGATAGTAGTAGACTATCCTTAAATATAACATGTGACCTATGTCCTCATCTGAGGCCACTGATTTAGGGACTATTGCGCCACATAGCCAACAGTTCCCATTTCTCCTTCTGGGACATGCAGTGGGATATTAGGGAGTGCATGGGGGGCAGTTGCCCTGGCTTCCCCCGCCTCCTGGTTTTTGGCCTGGCCTGTGGTGGCCAAGATCTGAGTCTTATACCTCCTTGTCCTGGTGCCTAAACAGGAGCTGCCCTTTCTGAGAGTCTCCACCCATAGCCTTGGACAAGCCACACTAGGGTCTCCTCAGGGCTTGTCCCCAAACTCAAGGAGAAGCAATGCAGGAGAGAGTCATACCCCGGCATTTGGCCAGATGCAGGGAGGGGCACACTGAAGCTGTTTTCTATTCCTCTGCAGCTAGTGACATCAGCCAGTGACATCACCAGGTCCTGCAGGTGGAGGGTGTAAGAAGTTCACACAGCTCATGGGGAGGGGAAGAGATGGAGTCAACAGTGGAGGCCGTGCCAGGAATGCTTATGCTGAAATCTGGATGGTGCAGAAGGACAAGCCTGCAGCTGTCTGAGGTTGCAACCCCAGCTCCGCACTCAGGAGGATGGTCCACAACCGGCACCCCTGCCTGGTGGGGGTGGGGCTGGGGCCCGGCATGTGGCTGGCACTGCAGGAAAGGGCCTCTGATTCACCACAGACCTTCCTTTTCTGTTGGGGATTTTTAAAATTATATCTATCAACTAGGGGTCCTCATGACAGTCTGAGGGGCTGACCCCTAGTTGACCCCAGGGCTCATCTCACTCACTCAAACTAGGCCCTCCCACCGAGTGAGCAAAGATGGCCCCTGGCCAGCCTGACCTGCCCTAACGACCCTAAATTTGATTGGCTCCCCTCAGCATTTTCAGGTAATAACTGTCCCCATCTGGCAGGTATGTCAGTTTACCCGCTGTACCTGTCAGGTGGGTGCTCTGATTGGCTGAATCCCACCATGTGACCCCTCCAGGACCCTATATAAGCAGGGCTCCTGGACCCCCACTTAACCCTGCAACCCTTACCTCTCTGACCATCCCTCAACTGCTACCTGAACCCCATCACCTGGACCAGCGCTCCCTACTCCAGCAAGACCTTCTAGCAAGCCGGCGGGATCAAGCCCAGGGGCCCCGAAGAGCGGAAGGATTCTAGCAAGCCACGAAGAGCCTCCCAATTCCTCCCATCATTGGGAAGGAGGGAGGTAAAGAAGGCTAGCCGAGAGAGTCAAGACCAACTGACCTTCACGGAACACCAGCAGCTGTGGCTGTACCTTTAAGGCTGAGCTGTACCAGCACTCAGCCTGCAGCATTCCACGAAAGCACTTAGAGGGTATAGAGCTCTGCTCTATAGGGTCTGCTTGCTCCTTGCTCTCCATCAGGAGAGCACCCAATAAACCTTACCTACCCTTTTTACCATCAGAAGGTCTCCCAAGGTCCTTCATTAACGACACTGGCCATTTGTTATGTTGAAGGTTTGGCTCTAATCTTAGCCAGGCTAGAGCTAAAACCCCAACACTTTCCCACAAAGACTCAGGACACGGCTTCCCTTTTCTAGAGAAGGGGAACCCACTGCATCCCTGTCCCCCTCTCCACTGCACATCCTGCCTCCAGCACCCTCAAGGCATCCCCACAAGGGGATCTCTGGAGCCGCAGTCCAGATGCATCACCGAGCTCAGAAATGGTCCTGCCGGGGCTCCAGGGTGGGTTTTCCTTGCTGTGACTTTTTGGACAGAGGGGCTGAGGCCAGAGGAGGGTGGCCCCCCTTCCTGGTGGGTGGCACAGCAGGGCCTTCATGCACCTCTATCTCCAGCCAACTCTGCTCCACCACCCTGTGCCTCCCAGAAGTCACAGCTTCCCCAGCTTTCCTGAGTACCCCGTGTGCTGTCATGGTGGCTCTGACTTCCCTTTGCTACAGGTGCCTCCAGATGTGTTCACCTTCAGACCTCTTGCATGGAGAGGCCAGGGTCACTGTCTGCAAAGGCCCTGGTCCAGAAGAAGGCACCTGGCTGCAGAGCCTGCCATCTGGCTGAGGCAACCAGCTGTGCACCCAGGCCTGGACAGGGAGCCCTGGCCTGGAGTTTGTCCTTAAAGCACCATGTGCTAGAGTGGAGACCCTGGACCAAGATACGGCTATGAAGGGATACGACGGCCCTGGTCAGCATGTGACAAAGATGGCAACTGTGAGAAACACACTGTCACCAGGAACAAAGGAGGAATGTGAACATGGGGAGAGCAGGCAGTGGACCTGAGTGCATCTCCCCAGGTGCCTGGCTAACCGTGGATGTCCGTACACCTGCAGAGCACAGTGCTAGGGCGGCCTGGGCCCTGGTTGTCTGTCCTCAGGGAGGTCCCACGGACCCCTTCCCCTCCCCTCTCTCCCACCCTACTTCTCCACCGAGTCCCAGCCCTCCCCTCTGGGTCCCTCAGGCTCACTCTCACCTCACCCGAGTCTTCTTTAGCCTTTGGTGATGGGAATTGGCAGACTTTGGAGGGTGTTAGAAACCCCAAGGTCCAGGTGCAGAGAGGCTATAAGAGGGAAGAGAAAGGGCTTGTGGCTGGGGTGAGCTTAGAGTCCTAGGGGAGGAACAGGGATGAGAATGAGAGCCAAGAGCCAGAGGCCCTTTTACCCTCTTGCAGAGAAGTGAGTGAAGATTAGTACCCAGATGGGGGTGTCTCTCTTTGATGGCAGTGGATTGCCAAGGTGTTGGTACTGGGGACTGAAGGCCACTAGTGCCCAAGAGGCTTCTGGGGTGCTGCGGCTTCAGGCCTCTGGAAGGAAAGACCCCCAGTGTGGTCAAGGTGGAACAATTGTCAGCTGCTTCATTGCCCTGGGAAAGGAGATAGACAACCAGAAGGGAAAGGGCACCCTGGGCCTCCAGCTTCTGTGGCCGAGTCACACCTACAGCCCCCTGCTGCTCGCCTCCTTGTCCTAATTTACTCAAGACACCCAGGCCAACCAACAAGTTCTGAGCATAGTGGCCACTCCCTGATCACTGACCACTCTTCTCCAGCATCCCCACACTAGGCTCTGAGGTCTCACCTGGAAGACCACATTACCCTCTTCTAGTCTAGGCTGTTCCAGGCCACCCTTCAATTGCCCTGGCTTGAGTATCCCTGGGTATCAGCTTACCTGTGCTCTATGGATCAGTAACACAAAGTCCTTTCCAGAAGGAACATCCTATATCCCCTTTGCATAGTGCCAAATTTTCTTCTGGATTACTAACTTTAATGAGCTAGATAAAAAATCTGAGCTGGGCTTGGTGGTGCATGCCTATAATCCCAGCAACTTGGGAGATGGAGGCAGGACGATCGCAACTTCAAGGCTAACGGTGACCTACATAACTTATCTCAATTTTAAGAAATGGAAAAGGGGTTGGGGATGCAGCTCAGTGACAGAGAACTTGCAACATATGCACAAGGACTTGGTTTCAGTACTACAAAAGAAGAAAAAATCTGAGAGGTTCTGCAGAAAATAAACACTTTTGTTAGTTTGTTTGTTTATTGAGATAGGGTCTTGCCATTAGTCCAGGCTGGCCTGGAACTCTTGATCCTCCTGCCTCAGCCTCCCAAGTGCTGGGATCACAGGCATGTGCCTCCAGGCCCTGCTAAATGAACACCTTTAACTAGGGGTAATGCAGTGTTTCTAAAATCTCTTTGAACGTGGAACATTTTCTGGTCTAATACATTTTCTTTAGCACCTGAGTGCCTCCTTGGACCTGCTTCTCAGGGCCAGGCTGGTAACCTGTCCCTCACTGCAGCCATGCCTTTGGGACACAGGCACTGACTTTCCCTGCATTCAGGCCCCCAGAGCCCAGCTCAGCCTTGTCCTCGGCCCACGGCACCCTCGCTCAAGGCTGCAGCCTGATGGTCACTCACTCTCTGAACAGCCCATTTTGCGGACTCCTTGCCTTTGTTCCAAATCTTCCCTGGTCAGTACCCTCTCCCATCTCTGCTTCCATCCCGGATCCCACAGTCAGGTGACTTAACTCCTGCTGTGCATTGCCCCCTTATGACATCTATCCTGCCTTCAGCCAGGCACTGTCCACATCCCCCAAAGATTATCCTTGAGGGACAGATCTGTGTCTGATTTGATTCTATATCCTTCCTACCCCATCCCATCCTGCAGATTTTTTTTTTTTTCATTACTTGGGGGATTGAACCCAGGGCCTTGCCCATACTTTGCCAGCACTCTACCACTGGGCTGCACTCCCAGCCCCCTTTTAATTTTTTATCTTGAGACAGTGTCTTCCTAAATTATGCAGGCTGCCTCTGGCCTTGAACTTGCAATCCTCTTATCTCCATCTCCCGAGTTTCTGGGATTATAGGTGTGCGCCATAGTGCCCAGATCCTGCAGATCATGTCTATCAATAGCAGTTGATAGATGTTGTAAACATCCCTCTGCCTCTCCCTCTTGCTCTGGGAGGAGCCCCAGGAAGCCTGGAGGAACACTCACATAGGGGATGGAAAGAACTCATGTGTCCCTTTTGTAGGAGCTCCGAGAACTGTGGTGTCAAGTGAGGCAGCTGTGGGTCACATTAGAATCGGGTATTCCATGAAAGGTGCAGTGCAGTTCTGAAACTAGCTGTCATCTAAGGGCCAAATGAAACTGAGGGAAGGTCAGTGGAGGATGGGACAGAGAGAAACAGTATGAGAAGGAAAGAAGAGAGTAAAATCAAAGCCCCTGAAGAGGAGAGAAGCAAGAAGTTTTCGTTTTTGTTAGGTGCCGTCTAGTCAGTATCTGACTCATAGCGACCCTATGTACAACAGGTGAAACACTATTGTCAGTGCCTCTCTGCTGTTCATAGGGTCTTCAATGGTGGGTTGATTTTTGGGAGTTGGTTGCTGGGTCTGTCTCCCAAGCCTACAGCACCTGGTATTCCCAGGCGGTCTTGCATCCAAGCAGGCCCGACCCTGCTTAGCTTCTGAGATCTGACAGGATTGGTTGCCACAGGGCTATGGCTGCAGGCTTCTAGAAGCAAGAAGAGTGTCCAGGAAATCATCGTGTGTTCTCTGGTTTTGTCAGACAGTTTTGGAACATATAAGAAAGTATATTGAGTAATATGGCTGTGCCTCCCTGGATCTTCCTGTCGGCAGTTATTCTTAAACTCTGCAGGCAGGTTGGGACTCTGCAAAAAAAATGAAGCACATGAAATCAGGTAAATGGGCTCAACACTTTCTTGAACCTTATGAACCAACATCACCCCCAAATTGGAGGAACTGTCCTCCACATTCCAGCAC
Source organism: Pedetes capensis (assembly GCA_007922755.1). NCBI lineage: Eukaryota > Metazoa > Chordata > Mammalia > Rodentia > Pedetidae > Pedetes > Pedetes capensis. Next base: position 6,828 of record VMDO01003450.1, on the reverse strand, counting down.
TCAGTTAGCAACCCCATGCCCTGGGTACATGCCTTGGGAGAAGAGTACCTTCTTGGGCTCACCTTGTTCAACTGGATGGAACCACAGGGCTTGTCTATAGCTTTGCCAAAGGGATGGAGATCTTGCTTCAGAGGTTCTAGAGAACATCAGCTGCTCTCCATCAATGTGCCACATAGACTGCCAGCTCTTGCTGTTGCCATGCATGCATGTGGATGTGACCAGAAAGGGCACACTGCACAGGAAAATGTTCTGCACAAGTGGATGGTCTGCCTAACATCACTGCTGGAGGCAGACAGTCTCCTGGACAGCCAAGGCTGAGGGCAGTGGCCTTCCACCAGAGCCACCTGCTGCAGCCCCGCAGGCTGATGTAAGGAAGGTGGAAACGCTCTGTTCCTGGCCTTGTCCGACCAGCAGAGGAGGACTGAGAAATGTGTCTGGTGCTGATGCTCAAGAGAATGCATAAGTAGCCAGCTCTCTTACTGGAAAAGAAATGACTTAATCTACCAGGTCAGCCTGAATCTTAATGGGAAGGCTGCGCAGCAGGGTGCCTGCTCTATGCCTTGCATGGGGACCTGGCTGCATAGGCACTTGTGGCTTTCCTCCTCGTGTCCTGCCTGGGAGGAACAATACCCCTTTGAAAGCAGTAGTGCTTCTGGAAATGTCACTCTTTAAGCCAGGAGCTGCCTTGTAGAAATAAAATGCATCCAAAGAAGGAATGAGGCTTAAAGTGAGCGCCTAAGTGGGCTGGGGCCCCTGGCACCTGGGAAAGAGCCGTGAAGGTTGATGATGATGGACACATCTGTGTGTCTTATCCAGCTTTCTCTTTTATTCATTATGCCTTTTGTCATCAGGGAGCAAGCAAAAAAGAGAAACAAACCCCTCATGATCCCACACACAGATCTTACATTTAAGTGGGTGCCACACCCCAGAGTACTGGGACCTTGCTATACACAGGGATCCCCCATGGCTGCTTTTCTTACGCATTCCCAGGTGATACAAAGGCTGCCGGTCCAGGGGCCACACTTTGAGAAGGCCCTGCCAGATGTTTTAAAAAATGTACATACATAGATTTTTTTGTTCCAGTATGTTTCCATAAAGTACATGTTATTTCATAATATGACTTAGTTCAATGACTTATGATTACCTTCTTCCACACCAAAAATATAAGTACTTCAATAATATTTGTAGCTAACCAGAATTCCACTGTATCTTAGTTGTAGAAATTATTTAACCAATCTCTTATTATTGAACACATAAGTTGTTTTCAACTTTTTTCTATTGTAAATAGTCCTTGCAAAGCTAAATCTTGTTGTATATGATTATTTATTTCTTAAGAATTTCAGTAAGTAAATGAAAGACGTGCATATGTTTAGGGCCTTCTGTGCAGATTACTAAACTCTCCGAAAAAAGTTCACTGGCTAACAGCCAGCAGCAGTGGGCCACTCTCATTTAACACAATTCTCCAGGGAAGTCAAGTCAAGAGACAGTGCCACCTCAGGAACAATGTCCATCTTCCTAATGAGAAAGCACAGCGTCTTATGCCCTCATTTGTTACACATGTGCACTATTTACTGGGCAAGGCCTTACCATAAGCCCTTGAGTGGCACAAAGACAAACTCAATGCAATCACAGTCCTGAAAAAACAAAGACTTGATAAAAATGATCTTCCAATTTTTCTCCAAATACTCTTAGGTCTCTAGAGTTGTTATTCATTGTTGTTAGGTACCATCAAGTTGGTGTCTGATTCATAGCAACCTTACATACAACAGACAAAATACTATTGTCAGTGCCTCTATGCTATTCATAGGGTTTTCAATGACCGGTTGTTTTTTGGGAGTGGGTTGCTGGGTCCTTCTCCCAAGTGATGGCACCTGGTGTTCCCAGGCGATCTTGCATCCAAGAACTAACCAGGCCTGACCTTGCTTAACTTCTGAGATCTGATGGGACCAGATACCACAGTGGTATGGCTGCAGGCCATTACTTTCCTGGAACCCTCTGTTGCTGTGCTTTTCTGATGAGGCACGTTCAGACAAACAGCATTAGTGCCAGGCCCAGACCTAGGTCTCTGGGACACTAGCCCAGGTGGCTTACCTTGTTTCCTCTCCCATTTCCACTATACGTGGTTAGTGCCCTCCACAGACATTAGTTTCCTTGGATGTCCCACACCCACTGAGTCCCAGGTCATCCCAAGGGAGAGAGGCAGTGCACACAGGGGCAAAGGAGGGGGCTGCCCTTTGGAGAGACAGCCTATAGGTCTGGAGTGGCCTGACCTGTGGGGACAAACAGTTTGTGTGTGGTGCTGGTTCCAGTACCTAAGGGTCCAAGTGGCCCCTGGCACATGTGGGGCTGGGCCCACCTTCACTTCCCGATCTGAGTTCCCTGCAAGCCGTGTGAGCCCAGTGTGGACAGCCAAGCTCTACACAGGCTCTCCAGGGCCTGTGAGGGACAGGAGTGGCCAAGGTAGCAATAGCTTCTGTGACTTCAGACCAGAGCTGGACTGGGGCAGCAACCTGGGAGGTCCAGGAAGGTCCATGTGTGAGGGACCTGAGGTCCAGGCAACAGGACCTGGGCTGACAAAGAAGGGAGGGAGAGCAAAGGATGAGGAGAGGGGACATCTTCCCTTGGGCACAGATGATGGGAAGTAGGAAAATCAAATTTGCAGGCAGAGGTTAAGAGAATAATTTGTCATTGGAAGTGGCTTTGAGACAGCCTGGGGAAGATGTAGAAACGTGGACAAGGGAGTCTGGAAAAGTGGATGTCTCTGTCCATTTCCTGCTTCTTTAACAAAATGTGTGAGACCAGGTAATTTATAAAGAATAGAGGTATCCACAGCTCACAGTTCTGGAGGAGGGAAGTCCCAGAGCACCGCACCAGTGTCTGCTCAGCATCTGAGGGGCCTCAGGCTGCAGGAGGACATGGCAGAATATGTGCCAGAGGGACTCAATACAACAAAGCCTCACATCTAACAGCCCACTAACCACTGTGAGTAGATTAATCCCTTCATGAAGCCAGAGCCTTGACTGATCAACTTTAGAAGCTTCCACCTCTCAACCCTGCCCCACTGGGGACCACATTTCCAACACATGAACTTTTGGGGAAATAGTCACACCACAGTAGCAAACCATTTACCCTCTATGGACCCCTTTGTCTGGGGGACCCCTGGTATCCAAGTTCCTGGGGAAGCAGGAAGAATGGAAAGAACAGCCAGGGCTGATGGGGCTTCCCAGGGTGTACTGGGCAGGCAGGAAGCCACCAAGGACAGGAACAGAAGTGCAATAAGAAGCAAGGAGCCAGGGCACAGGCTGAAACAGGAGTATTTCCTTTAAAAAGGCCCATTAAAACCGTAAATGCAATTTCCCTCTGACTCCCGATTCTGTCTGTAAGAATCTGTCCTCTCAAACCACTTACATAAATGCTTGAATGTTCTTACAGAATATTCTTGCTTCCTGAGTCCCTTACTAGTTTCATCTGAAAGCACTTTCCCAGTGCATCCCTTGCATGTAAATGTAAGCATGTCCTCTATAATATGCAGGAATATATGTATACTATATGTTGCATGTCTGCAGCCATAGCATCCTGGCATCTGATCATGCCTGATCTTGGAAGCTAATCAGGGTTAGTGTGGTCAGTCCTTGGATTGGAGATCGCCTGGGAATACCAGGTGCTGCAGGCTAGGGAGAAGACCTGGCAACCCACTCCTGAAATCAGCCACTGAAAACTACATTAATAGCAGGGAAGCACTGACAGTAGTGCCAGCCATGGCACAGAGTCAGGGAGCATTTTGTTCTGTTGTACATAGGGTCACTATGAGTTGGACCCAACTCAACAACACCTAAAAACAACAACAACAAAACAACATATATATGCATATATATACACGAGTATATTCAGAGAAGTGCCGACGTATATCCAAAGCACTTGGTGACTTAGTTTTTTCATGTGACCATATATTACAGACATCTCTGAATATAAGTTGACTTTACTTTTTATGGCTGCAGAGTTCTCTCTGGAATTGAATGATGGCCCTGCCAATGACACCGAGTTTACTCATTCACTAACATGTAGTGCTATTCCATGCCAGGTGCCACTGTCAGGACTGAGGTTGTCTCCAAATTTTCTGTCTTAGAAAAACCAAAACTATTTTGTAAGCATATTCAAGCATTTGTGTAAGCGGTTTTGGATAACACATTCTTAGTGATGGAATTGTAAGTCAAAGGGAAATTGCATTTACAGAAAATCTGGAGACAACCCCGGGCCTGAAAGCAGCACCTGGCATGGAGCAGCACTTTGTGAAGCACTATTAATGAATGAATGAACTCAATGTCATTGGCAGGGCCATCAATCAATTCCAGAGAGAAGTCTGCTGCTGTAAAAAATAAAGTTGACTTACATTCAGAGGGGCTATAGTACATTGTCATGTGAGGAGGGGGGTTATAGTAATGCTTCCTATTCCCAGGTTTGCTTTCCCAAGCTTCATTACCAGCAGCCAACTGGAGCTTAAAAATATTAAATGGAAAATCCCAGAAATACACAGCTCATAGGTTTTAAACTGTGCACTGCTCTCAGTGGTGTGATGAAATCCCAGGCTTTCTGTCCTGCTCCAGACATGAGCCATCTCTTTGCCCTTGGTACCCATGCTGTACGCAGTACCTGCCTATTTGTCCTGTGCCCATGCTGTACATATTGTCTACCTATTAGTCCTGTAGGAGTTGTCTCAGATATTATATCATCTGTGTCAGTACTGCAATCCTGTGTTCAATACTTAATTTACTTAATAATAGCCCCAAAGTGCAAGCTTTTGTTATAGGAAATTATTCTAATTTTTCTATTTTATCAGTTGCTGTTAGGTGTCGTTAAGCCCATGTCCAACTCATAGCAACCCTACATACAACAGGCAAAACAGTATTGTCAGTGCTTCTCTGCCATTCATAGGGTTTTTAATAGTTGATTGTTTTCTGGGAGTGGGTTGCTGGGTCCTTCTCCCAAGACTACAGTACCTGGTATTCCCAGGCGGTCTCCCATCCAAGTACTAACTAGGCCTGACCCTGCTTAGCTTCCAAGATCTGACGGGATTGGATGCCACAGTAGTAGGGTTACAGGAAAAAAAAAAAAGTATGTATGGAGTCTGGTCCTATCTGTGGTTTTAGGCATCCATGGAGGGTCTTGGAATGTGTCCCCTGTGGTTAAGGAGAGAAGACTGAATTTGATGAAGTGCTGTGAAAACATCAAGAGAAGTCAGGTGCAGATCACCAACACTGCCAACAAGCATACCCTAAACTAACTGCTTGCCAGTATTTAAACAAGGAAAATCCAGCTCATTACACGATGAGCTAAAAGGTTGTTGGTATACAGATCAATAGAAAGATAAAATCAGAGGAGGAAAAGAAAAAAGTAAGATCAGCTACATTTACCAAGCAAAGAAGAGCCATCAGAAAAATGTTGCCAGAAAACTATTAGTAACCAAAAGACTCTTTATGAGCTAAAAAAAACTTATAAAGCAACAACATAGATAAAGGAAGATCACAAAGAATAAATAAAAGATGATGAGAAAACTAAAGAACACAAGGGAGAGTAGATATGAGGAAAACATCCCAAGGACATGGAGGATTAGGAGTGAGATCAGCAACCAACATGAAACAGACTTGAAAGAGTTAAAAAGAATTTGAGAGAAAAGGATTTGACAGAACTCAGACCTAACATATATTGCTGCTGCTGTTGTTGTTGTTGTTGTTAGGTGCCAATGAGGTGGGTCCGACTCATAGCAACCCTATGTACAACAGAACAAAGCACTCCCTGACATTGTGCCAGGCACATAATCATTTTTATGTTTAAGCCCATTGTTGCAGCAACTGTGTCAATCCATCTAGTTTAGGGTCTTCCTTTTCTTCATTGGCCTACCACTGCCTCAAACATGATGTCCTTGTATAGGGATTGGTCCCTCCTGACTACATGTCCAAAATATGTAAGATGAAGTCTAGCCTTACTTCCAAGGAGCACTCTGGTTGCACTTCTTCTAGGATGGATCAGACTATAATAATTATAAATGACTTCTTCTCATCTACTTTTTAGAAAAGAATCTTCAGATTGCATTATTACAAAGCACAGTTGTCCCTTAGTGCATGGGGCTTGGTCCAGAAGCCCCTCAGGTGCCTAAGGCAAGTCTCACAAAAAATGGCAGAGTATCTGCACATAACCTACACACAGTCTCTCCTAGATGACTTATACTGCCCAACACAAAGTAAATACTATGTAAAGAGGTGCTATACTGTATTGTTTAGGGAATAATGGAAAAAAACCCAAACCAAACCAAACAAACAAAAAAACACCTGTACATGTTTATCACAATGCAATTCAAAAAAAAATTTCCATCTGAGTTTGATTGAATCTGCAGATGTGGAACCCATGGATGTGGCAGGCTAATTGCGAATTCCAACTTAATGTTAATACAAGAAATACACCAAAATATGGACAAAAATATGCTAGGCAAATGTCAATAAACAAAATCAGTTGCTGATGCATCTAGCTCTGTTAAATAGTCTCTAAATATGCTAGCCACTGATTGTTCCCCCTCACTATAGTCTTGCTTTTCAGAAAGAGACATCCATATTAATTCATCATATGGAATGTAAGCCTGCAGCTGTAGCCCTGTGGCATCCGATCCCGTCAGATCTCGGAAGCTAAGCAGGGTCGGGCCTGGTTAGTACCTGGATGGGAGACCACCTGGGAACACCAGGAGCTGTAGGCTTGGGAGAAGGACCTGGCAATCCCCTCCCAAAAAATCAATCTGCCATTGAAAACCCTATGAGCAGCAGAGAAGCACTGACAATA